>JAVTVY010042149.1:0-19323 GCA_036873755.1 Hanleya hanleyi
ATATAAGAATGAACATGTGTCCCTCATCAGTCCTTATGTATTGGTCGACAGATCAACATGTCGTGTACGTGTACGTTCTGTCAGAGAACCTTCTCTCGTCGCGATGGTATGATCAGGCACATTCAAGGCAAACACAACCAAGAGACACCACCGAGTCCCGCTATAGGTCCAGCAAGTGCAGTAGAGCATCCCTACACGATGACGGTGAGCGGCCCTACGGCATGTGGAAAGACGTCCTGGGTAATGAAGTTCTTAGAGGAAGGTGTGGCAACCCCAGCTCCGACACGTGTTGTTTGGTGTTATAGCCAAAACTACGCGATTACAGAATGTGAGTTTCGTCCCAGGGATTCCTCATGACATAGACGAACCGTATTACTTTGACCCCGAGCAGACCAACGTGGTAGTGCTAGATGATCTGATGAGTGCGGCCAAGGACAATTCGGAAATCGCCGACCTATTCACCAAAGGGTCCCATCATCGCAATCTGTCCGTCATCTATTTGACCCAGAATCTCTTTCCTCAAGGGAAGGCGTCCAGAGATATTGCCTTGAACTGCCAATACTTTGTGTTGTTCTCCAACCCCATCGACAGAGCACAAATTCGTGTGTTTGGTAGTCGAATTTATCCTCAGAACATCGACCATTTCATGCAGGCGTTTCAAGAAGCGACAAGTCGTCCGTACGGCTACCTGTTCGTAGATTTAAAAGCCCATACCCCCGAAGATCGCCGGCTGACGACCCACCTGCTACCCGGCGAGGAATCACCACAGCCCCTACACCATCCACCGAGTCCACATTTGGTGAAGCAGCAACCCACCCCCGTACAGCGGGCCTTCTTCATATCACCAGTCCCGGAATATCATCCAACCGTGAAGGCCCAACCCGAGGTTGAAGAACATAATGTGAACTCGAGGCTATGGAAGGATTTGTTCAAAGAAAATATGGACGCCGAGATGGGCGAGATTTTGGAGGCCACAGGAAACAAGTTTCAACGCAAAGGGTATTCGAAAGAGGAAGCTGCAATTTTAGCCCATAACAGATTGGCACCCAGACTACGACGGGCTTTACGTCAGCAGTATGTCGACTTACTGACCCATATGAAATTGTTGGATAAGGATCCGGTCCATATGGAAATTGAAAGAACAGCGTCGATGTTGAAAACCTCGGGCATGAACTGGAAAGCGGCGTATGTCAGAGCAATAGCACAAAAGAAACATTTGTTCGAACGCATCATTAAACGTCGTTAAAGCGTTAAGAAAGTGTGTTAAAGCGTTGAGACGAGCGTTAAGGCGTAACGACGGGCGTTGACGGGCGTCACTGCATTTCGATGAATTGATGTCAATTCCATGAAATCAGAGCTTCTGAGCTAATTCACCAGGGCGTTGAAGCGTTGAGCTAAGCGTCGATGACCGTTACTGTCTATAAAAGCGAGCGTATTCCCAAAACACGCACAGTCGACGTTCAACCGTCTACATGGCTTATACTTGTTCTGAGTGTGAACGCACGTTCACCAGACATTACGATATGATGCGACATCAGAAAAATATACATGGGATTGAAGACGCCGAGGAGCCCGTTGGGGCAGATACTGATACAGAGATTGATGAGAGTGCATCGACTGATACCGAATCCAAGATTGCTGACAGTATATCTACTGATATGGAGAGCTTGACCTCAGAGAGTCAGCCTACATCCCAGGAAAGTGAAGCAGAACCTACCTTCTGGGATCGTATTGTGACAGCAGCTATCAATACTCACGCTGAAGCGATCGAGGACACCGGAGAGGATAATTTACAACAGACGTACACCCAAATGCGCCCCCGCATCAGGAAAACAGCCATGGCGATCTATGAACAGTATACCTTACTACCGCTTGAAATGAAAGGGACCCCACGCACAGGTCCATCATGAAGACCAAGCGTCACTTGGAAGAGGATATGGGTTTACCACCCACCGAGGCCCTGGAAAATGCGATCAGAATGCGCAAACAACTGTTTCAGGACATGCCGCCCGAAGAATATCCAGGCCTGGCCGACGATGATTAGAATAAACGGTTCAGAATGAACATGACCGAAGAAGGAACTCTCTGAAATGGCGACTTCTGATTGGACAAGAATACATCTAACGGACAGGAACGAATAGGACAGATGCAAATGGCGGTCTCTGATTGGCCAAGAGTCTTTCTTGAATTGTAAACATACCCAACGCGGCTCCCCAGCGTGGGTATGTTATGATGGAAGGGGAAAATAAACTATATGAAAAAAAACTTGTTGTTGTTGTTGTTCCCTCATGTGTCATCCTTGTTGTTGTTGTTTTCTCTCTCCGGTCTATATCATGGCGTCAAGGCGCTAGCGGGACCCATACAGGGTCCAGTTTTCGACACTAGGTGACCCCATCCCGACAAAAATGGCCAGTTTTCGACACCGGATGTGCCGCCATCTTGAACACACGTGCCGCCATCTTGGATATGGCCCATAATGCACCGGGTCAAAATACTCGCTTCTGATTGGCTGAGAGCTCTGTGACGGATTGAAATACTCGCTTCTGATTGGACGAGAGCTCCGCATTGCGTCTGCGCATGCGCAGAATGATATTCCTACCGCACCATCTCGACCCCATTGGGGGCGTGGGGGCTCACTGGCTCCAAAACGGCTAGTTTCATATCCTTTGACCACCGCGCATGCGCAGAATGCCGATATTCCAACCCCACACCCAGCCCATTAGATGCCCTTTCACGAATGCTTCACTTTGATACCTCACTCGATCCCATTGGACCATTTGTGGCTCCCCTAGCTCCAACACGGCTATTTCCATACCCCTCGGCCACCGCGCATGCGCAGAATGCCGATACTTCAACCCCACACCCAGCCCATCAGAGGCTCCCTCACCTAGGCTTCACTTTAATACCTCACTCGATCCCATTGGACCATCAGGGGCTCCCCTAGCTCCAACACGGCTATTTCCATACCCTTGGGCCACCGCGCATGCGTAGAATGCCGCTATTTCAACCCCACTAGTCCAGTCAGATGCCCCCTCACATAGGCTTCACATTGATACCTCACTCGACCCCACTGGACCAGTAGTAACTCCCCTAGCTCCAACACGGCTATTTCCATACCCTTCGGCCACCGCGCATGCGCAGAATGCCGATACTTCAGCCCCACACCCAGCCCATCAGATGCCCCTTCACGAATGCTTCACTTTGATACCTCACTCGATCCCATTGGGCCATTTGTGGCTCCCCTAGTTCCAACACGGCTATTTCCATACCCTTGGGCCACCGCGCATGCGCAGAATGGTGACAACGCCCAAGCCGCTAGTCCAGTCAGATGCCCCTTCACATAAGCTTCACTTTGATACCTCACTCGACCCCATTGGACCATTATTGGCTTCGCTAGCTCCAAAACAGCTATTTTCATACCCTTCGGCCACCGCGCATGCGCAGAATGACGCTAGTTCAACCCCACACCCAGCCCATTACATGCCCCCTCACATAGGCTTCACATTGATACCTCACTCGACCCCACTGGACCAGTAGTCACTCCCCTAGCTCCAACACGGCTATTTCCATATCCTTGGACCACACGAGTTGTCTCCCTTGCGTCAATGTGTGCAGATGGCGCTACGGTCGACGCCGTGATATGGAAAGGGCGTCCCCGCACCATCCTGGAGCCGCCATTTTGTTTGTTGTTTTCTTGCGGAGATACACGGGACAATAAACACTCGACCCTAGGGTGGTACAGATGCTAGACTGATCCTATTAACATGGTACAACACCTATAGATTATGTTTATTACTATTATATGGCTTAGAGGTTTTTTTGAGGGTAATGTGACGGTTTTTTCTCCCCGTGATGTCCCCACCGCCTCGTTTGCTCCCTTGCGCCGTCTAAAAACACCGCCATTTTACAAGTAATTAATTAAAATTAATTAATTAATTAATTAATTTATTAGTACCCATCCTCCGTATGGCAGAACTGTACAACCCAGAACAAGTCTAGACATGCCTTGATCACGTGATCGCCATTGGGAAACCCCCACTGGGGAATCCCCCACTGGGAAACCCCGCCCATCGATGACGTCATCTCATTTGCATAAAAGGGACCCAATTTGCTCTTTATATACTACTTTGGCTGATGGTTGGATCACTGGGCTGATGGTTGGATAGACCACGCTGAGTTCGCGGGCTGTGGTTGCATAAACTCTCTGGGCTCAAGGGCTGATGGTTGAATAGACTCCACTGAATTCATGGACTGATGGTTGCATATACCTCTTTGAGCTCAAGGGCTGATGGTTGGATAGGCCTCGCTGAGTTCATGGGCTGATGGTTAGATAGACCCCGCTGAGAACATGGGCTGATGGTTGGATAGACTCCGTTGAGTTCATGTGCTGATGGTTGCATAAACCTCTTTGTGCACATGGGTCGACTGATGGTTGCATAGGCCTCGCTAATTTCATGATGAAAGTTCACGAAAGCGTCATTTTCATGGGGGCCAGATGATAAATATTTTGTGAATGACACCATAAATGTGTCCAGCGGTAATAATAATAATACTTATTATTATTCTAATTTGACTAGTACTAGTCGCCTTCCAACCCTAGTAGATATCGGATAACATGTGTGTAACAAGTTCTTTACTCCTCAGATAGCCCTATATGGTCCATCCAGCTGACTTCTGATAGGAGCCTCACATGGAGTAAATAATGTGCTGCTGTTTCTGAATTCTATGTTGATGAATGTAATTGTATGCTAAACAACTGAAAGTGTCCTGATGCTTTAATGCAAGCGTTAGTCCGTCATTCAATATTCCACCGTCGTCCATTAAAGAATTTCCGCGTCCATAATCCAAAGACCTAATTCATATAACAGCATTAGCACCAAATTCAGAAAACAAATCACAATACGCATAAAGAGTGTTTCCTGCAAGAGAGAAGCGGTCAACAGTTTTGAATGATGCAGGCAAGACATCATGATGTTCCAAGAACATCAAATCCGTAGCTTTGTTCAGTATTCGTAATCCGTATGGGTTTTGCTGTACAGTCGTTATCTGGAGAATGATGAAAAAAGTCATGCTTTGATTGTGATTGTTCATATGAACACCATGGGGATCTCCAGATAACGGCCACTTGCCCCGAGTTAAGCGGAATTAGACACCGGTTACGAAACGTCATGCCATATATTTTGCCAGCTATTCTCGTATTTTGCGATCAGCAAGCGATATCTATCGCCAAATTTGAGAAACTTTGAGCGGAGGCGCTGTCTGTGGCATAGCCCTGGTTTATAAGTTTCGGCAATAATATGTTGTGACGTTGATTAAAATCGTCACATTTTACACAGGATCTAGCAAATTCTACCAGGCGAGATATGTATACGCCATAGGCAGGTCCAACTGGAATGATGCTGAACGCGACGTTAAATCTTAATTCTCTCTCTCTCTCTTTCTCTCCCACTGGAATATTACTGCCCAGATAGGGATAGTCCACGATATCGAAATTGTAATCATCTCTCTTGTCGTAAAGTCGACGAGAGACAAGGCTCGCTTATCTATAGAGATGGCATCAGATCACAATTAATCACTTCCGGGTCAGTGCCCACGACCTACATTGTTTAGAAATTTGAGAGCAGATCTTTATGGATGTTATGAGCTGCGATTTTTCAGCATTTCTGATACATCTGATATTTCAACTTGCAGATGAGTCTTCAAACCGTACTTCCTGGTGTTGATTTGGGCCACTTTGAAAAAAGCATGGTGGATGAAGACATGATCAGTGAAGGGTGAGAAGGCTCCCTGTTTACAAATTGAATGACATTCTGTAGCGCCAATCAGCTGTCAGTGGCGGTAATTTGAAATTTCCATGGTCAACATCTGTCAAGACTTCCACTGGTAATGTCCCACAAGGTAAATATTGACATGCCAGGTGGATTTATGCATTGTGAATTTTCTGGATTTTTGCCGATTTTTAACGCTAATACATAACAAGTAACGAAATTAATAGTAGGCTGATGCCTGACACCTCACATTTTCACATTTGACCAGAGAACTTTAAATCGTCACTGTGGCTACAGTTTTTACTGGATCAGCCCAATTTTTTCCATGCGGACTCATGAACAACGTACAAATATTAGGGTTGTTTCAAATTTATGTTATTAAATTATTAATAAAATAAAATAAAATTTTAATTAATTTTAATAAAAAATTTAATTATTAAAATTATTTTTTTTCTTGCTAAATGTGGTTGAAATAAATATCATACTGATAATGCTGGGTAACATCTCTTGTATTGTTATGCCATTTCTGCGACAAAATTGAGACCTTTTGGAGCAAATATAGGCAAAAAATGACTGATTTGTCAGTACTTGGGCCAAATAGTCAATGCCAAATATGGCGAGGTTCATTTAACACAGCTGGTAATTATGAGCAAATTAACTTTCAAGATACAATAAAATGTAAATGGAAGAAAGGAAATTCACATAGATACAATTACATGGTTTTTTTCAAAATCTAGACCTCAGTTCAAATCTTCAATGCTTCAAATCATTTATGCATTAATTCACTTTATATCAGTCTAAAACCACATGAAATTAATAATAATCATATCACCTGTAAAAACTCAGATGTTTGTTCCACACACAAAGAATTTCCAAATGCCTTTTGCATTTGTAACTTTAATGAGACAAATAAAATCTGATTAACGGAGTCAACAATTAATCTGACTGTTGATGGTTTCACATTTTTGTGTGTTTATTGTCAGTCACATTTGCATCATAGCAAATACTTTCTCTTCATTCCATTTCCACTATCTCCAGGATTATAAGTTTGTAATTCTCTTTCATATTCATATCAGAGATCTTGTGGGTAGCAAGGAACATGGATTACAGGCACCAAATATTAGCAAGCCCCATACAACCCCCTCCCCCCCACACACATCAACTCTGGGAATTTCGCACAGTGTGACTCAGAGGTATGGCCTCCAACTCTGTTGGAAGATAGGCCTTTCTCACTGTAAGTTGCCACTTTAATCTTTCACCAAACAGTTAACAGTTTAAGTAAGGCAACTTCCAGCTGTCCTCATCTTTCATGGTTGTTAATGTAGCAGAGATCAGCAAATGACCATCAGATATGTTGTCATTGAATTTTATTCCTTTTTTTCTTCTATGTTGTGTTTTGACAAGTGTTGCCTGTTTGCAGACATTGCATTGATGGACTTGAAATCTGACACAGAATATATTCCTCAATGTTATTTAGGAGTTTTCTCAGTAATAATAACTGTTTACAAGTAATATGTGCATCTTTCTAATTACTGCCAGCAAGATCTTGATGAGATGTAGATCCATCCAACTGAACTGACATATATTCTCTATATGGGAGTTGTGTATACCATAAACACCTCTGTGTTATATTTTGGTATGTGTTGTGTACACATTTGTGTATATTGCTGTCACTTATTACAGGATTAAACATGTCTTTGATCTTTGTATCAACATCAAATTTTAATCACATTTGATAGATTACTGGGATGACCCACTGATTACATGGGGAAGTTAACCACTGCCATGAAGGAAATGTTTATCAAATGTAGTCTAAATGAGCAGCTTGTAAACAAAGTATGTTTTGTCACATTTTGAATTTAATTTTTCTTTATTTTTAAATTTTAATTTGAAAAATTTCATAAAAAATGAATTAAAATGATAAAACAATAATTTAAAATAGTGTTTTACATATCTAGTTAATGCTTTATACTTCTTTTTATAGGCAGAAGGATTGTCGACTTGATGCTTTTTACCAGATGGAAAAATATGTACAGGTTAGTGAGATATTGTACTTTTTACTTGTACCTCAGTCTTAAGTCATATGGGGCAAACTGAGGGGAAATTATAAAGGGGGTACCCTTGGTATATAGGCTGTAAAATCTCTGTCTGTGCATAGTTTTATCTGTGCCTTCTCAAGATAGTTTGGGGATGGGTATGGTTTGTTCAGATGAGAGCATTCCTTATTTTAACAATGGTTCCATCCCTGACAGGCATCAGATCACAATTAATCACTTCCGGGTCAGTGCCCACGACCTACATTGTTTAGAAATTTGAGAGCAGATATTTATGGATTTTATGAGCTGCGATTTTTCAGCATTTCTGATACATCTGATATTTCAACTTGCAGATGAGTCTTCAAACCGTACTTCCTGGTGTTGATTTGGGCCACTTTGAAAAAAGCATGGTGGATGAAGACATGATCAGTGAAGGGTGAGAAGGCTCCCTGTTTACAAATTGAATGACATTCTGTAGCGCCAATCAGCTGTCGGTGGCGGTAATTTGAAATTTCCATGGTCAACATCTGTCAAGACTTCCACTGGTAATGTCCCACAAGGTAAATATTGACATGCCAGGTGGATTTATGCATTGTGAATTTTCTGGATTTTTGCCGATTTTTAACGCTAATACATAACAAGTAACGAAATTAATAGTAGGCTGATGCCAGATAGGGATCTTACTATGACGTGCCGTGAGGGCTATCTGCAGTTTCGTTCATATCCGGGAAAGGTGAATATATCCTTCATATGAGAACAGATATAGGTCAACAAAAGGGATGCGCAATTTTTTTTTTTTTTTTTTTTTTTTTTATTCAGGTTAACACCATTCAGCAAAAGTGTATACATCATATTTTGCGCCACATTCGCCGTAGATATAATTATTTCATTTTCTTATGAACGTGTCAATTATAATCAGAAAGGCATTAAACCTGTTTTACTGTATATATAAATATAAATAACTATGATAAAGTTAATTGACACTTGACATTAGGAGCACATTACCTATACATGGTGGAGGGTTCAGGGAGTACATACTGTGTATCTGTTGTACAGAACTAAAGTAGCAGTGCATTGAAACTGGACCACCTGGCTTGGAAGATATCGTACTGACATTCTATATAGTAGCCAACTTTTTCGGTTTCATAATATTTTGCTAAAATTTTCTTAAAGATTTCAATTTTTGGCATGGTCTTCTTCAACTTACTGTGATATATATGCCGTTTTGCTAGCAGCAAAATGGTATTAAATGCTTTGTCGTTGTAAAGACCTCCAAAATGTAAAGTACGAGGTTTTATAGAACACTGGTTGATGACCAACCTTCAAATTGTCATTGAACCATATATATTGTGACATAGCTTGAGCTATATTATTCACCTTAAGTTGTTTCATAAATTCACTCCAGGCCAAAAATACATCTTTCCAAAAAGCGTTTTTGACGGACTTGCTCAATGTTTCCATTTGCCCAGGGCCGCATTCTTCTAAGTGGTATGGAATATTCAAAATGTAGTATAGAAGATGCATACTAGGGGATGACCGTTGCACAATTCTCCGGAAACAAGTAATTTTAACGGATTTAATAAAGCTATCTAAATCCACCATTGCGATAATTGTTTCCTGTTTACCTTATCATTTCCTCCCCAAATGAATTTATACAATATATTTTTTATCTTGGTAAGTATGTTTTGGGGAGGGTTTGGCAGCGTAAACAGCAAGTGATTTAATTTTGGAATAGCTAATGTTTTTACTATTACGACTTTACCCAGAACTGTTAATGAACGTTGCGACCAACTTTCTAATAAGTGTTGTATCTCTTTTAGCTTTTCAGTATAATTAATTTCTACCATGTCTATCATACCCATAGTGAATGTTACCCCAAGCGTTTTGAAGGAATTTTGAGACCAGTCTAAATTGCGTTCCAAAAAAGATTTATCGGGTGGCTTTTTCTTCCGTCCAAGACAGAAGATCTTAGTTTTATCCTTATTGACTTTCAGACCCGACAGCCTACCGTACCACTCGAGTGTTTCTAAACAGGCTTTGAGTGAGGCGTCTGACCCATCTAAAAAGAGGGTAGTATCATCCGCAAATTGAGAAATTTTATATTCTTTATCACAAATTTTAATTCCTTTTATTTGTTCATTCTCACGAACGAGTAAGGCTAGAATTTCAGCACATAAAATAAACAAATAGGGAGAGAGCGGATCTCCTTGTCTACATCCCCGTCCAATTTGAAAGGTATCCGATAGAAAACCGCACTGTTGTACAGAAGAAAATATATTATTATAAAAAGTGTCTACCCACTGGCAAATGGAGGGCCCAAAATTGAATAACTTCAGAGTTTGTCTTAGAAAAAACCAGGATATAGTGTCAAAAGCTTTTTCAAAGTCTATTAGTAACAAACAGCCAGGAATTTCACTTCTCTTTGTGAAATCCATTATATCAAATATCAACCTTATGTTGTCCCCAATGAACCTACCCTTCACGAATCCACTTTGATCTTTGTGTACAATTTTGTCTAGATATTTCTTAATTCTCTCGGCAATACAGGCGGACGCAATCTTATATTGCACATTGAGGAGTGTTACAGGTCTCCAGTTCTTCAAAAATTGCCTAGGCGTGTCCCCCTTCGGAAGACACGTTATTAACCCATGCCTTTGTGTAATAGACATCCCTTGTATATTGAAACCATAGTTTAAACTGGCTATCAAGAAGAAACTGATGTCTCTCCAGAAAAATTTGAAGAATTCAGAGGTGAACCCATCCGTTCCCGGGCTCTTATTGTTTTTAGTTCTTTTCAAAGCTACGAGAACTTCTGTGGGGGTTAACAGTCCTTCGAGGGACTGACTTTCTATGTCAGAAAGTTTGTTGAAAGTTCTAAAATTTAAATCTTCTAACCCTAAATTTTCGTTATCTTGTGCTTGGTACAGTTTACCATAGAACTGTTTTACCTCAGCAAGGATCTCTTGTTGGTTCGTAATTTCGCAGTCTTCGGTCTGTATTCTAGGGATAGTTTTATTGGTGAAGTTGCGTTTCTCTAGGCTACAAAAGTATCGGGTGGGTTTTTCACCGTCCAGTAGCCATCTAGCTCGAGATCTTACCATTACCCCCTCCATTTTTTCTTTTCTAAGAGATTCAAGTTCAAAATTTAACTTCTGTATTTTTTGCTGTATATCTGCATCTGCTGATGAATTCAATCTGTTTTCTAAGCTTTGTATGTCTGTATTTAGATCATTTTCTATCTTAGATTTCTCCTTCTTTCTGGCCGAAAATTGTATAGTTTCCCCCCTTAGTTCCAAAAGAAGCATTTCGAAGAACAGCTGTCGTAGTGCACCTCATCTAGTTCGGTTTCTTTCAAATCTACAGAGGAGTATTGTTTAATAGTTTTCAAAATGGATTTTTAACCGTGTTAACGTATTCTTTGTCTTTTAAAAGCGAATTGTTAAATTTCCATAATCCTTTGCCTCTCTCAAAGTTTGTAAATTTGCACTCTAAAACTACCATGGAGTGGTCAGACCGATAAGCCGGTTTATAGAAAACCTCGTTTACAAATGATAAAAACTCTTGATTTGATAGAAAGTAATCCAGCCTAGCTTGTTTCAGAGGAGATTTCTGGCGCCAAGAGTAGACGGTCGTATTGCCGTGTAAAACTCGGAAGAGATCCGCTGCATCCTCAGAATCGATAAATGCCAACACTTTGTTTCTGGCATTAGGGTGTTTTACATTTTTGTAATTTTGTGTATCGATTTCCGGATTGAGGACAAGGTTCCAATCACCACAAATAACGTAGTGCTCGTTACCATAATCTGCAATTGCAGTTTCTATTTGTTCAAAAAAGTCTGGGTCATCTTTATTGGGACCGTAAATGGTTATCAATGTTATATCAACTTTTTCAATTGTTATGTCCAAGGCCAAAAAGTTTCCATTGGTGTCATTTTTAGTTCGATTAATTGAGAAATCAAAATTGTCCTGAAATAGTATTGCTACTCCTCTGGAATTACTTTTGTTGGATGAGAAATAACAATGTTTACTACCCCACTCTGCTTTAACCACATCTTCTATTTCTGGAGTGAAATGTGTATCTTGAAGGCAGCAGATGTTGTAACCCCTGGTTCGCATCAGATGCAGCAGATCTCTTCTATTTTGTTTTTCGGCTAGGCCTCTGCAATTACTCGATAGAATTTTTATTTTATCGGTCATTTTTGATTATTTTGTTTTTTTGCATGGCATGTCGGGTCTGAATTACATGTACTTGCTGCACTACGTATAATTGATTTAGTATATATACCAGTATACTCATTTCAAATTCCCAACATGCGCTCCATTTCACATACAAACCAATAAGTAAAGCAATAAAATCAATTGAACAGTATACATGTACCAGACGGACACTAAACACACAGCAGTAAACACAACAACATGTATACATATAATAAAACAAACTGGTCCATCCGAACGGCATGGGCGGGGGTATTGTAGGGGGGTGGGTTCCTTTATAAAAAGTGTTTACCGGTATTGAGTGTAAAGTGAGAAGTCACTATGTAGTACCATCAATCCTACAGTTTCATTTGCATAATAATATAGGCCTGGTGAAGCACTGAGCGCCCGCACCCTGTCCCGTCGGTTAAGTGCAACTCTAACAGCGAAAAACTGGTTGTCCAGCTGTATGCACACGTGTAATGTTATGCAAATAATTGCGACAAGCTTGGCCTAAGCACCGGCACTAGTTCGTTCCAAAAATAAACCTGATAAACATTTACCTTTTGGGCTATTAAAATACAGGTTCTAGCACATTTCAAAACCTCAGAAGTTTCAAGCACCTCTTATGTGGTGACAAAATTGTTCGAATGTAGCTAGAACGCCCAATGTGAGGAACGGCATAAACTATAGTTTATATAACACGACTTGAAACTCTCGCCCGCAAAGGAACATCGTTACATAATGTGCGGTCCAAGCCAACAAGCCATTACGCCACGTTTAACTTCTGATACGGTAAAAACTCTCCGAGGTTTGTGAGCCCAGTAAAATTTCAAAATTGGCCCCATTCAGAAAGAAAAAACACTGAATGAAAGTCTGACCAGCTATCAAGGTCCAAACTGTTTCCGTGCATACACACTGTTCACCAAGTCAACAAGCAGCCAGAGGATGCTAGGTCCCCCGCCAAAATGGCAGCAATATTTATAAGCGCTGTCGGTTTCAGAAGATATTCATGAGGATGGCAACAGCTACTTCACAGGCGTAAGAAGCAGAGGGGTCTTTCCACCTTCCCAGGTTTTGAGATCAACTCCGAATGGCTGACTGAATGTTGATTGCTACTGTAATATATTTCTTTACCATGTAGCATGAAAATTATGTAACCGAAATGCAACCCCAAGAGACAACTCATGGCATATTATCTGCAAACTAAATTTGACAAGAATATGAAGGCATCCTCAACCTATTGCCCAGAAACCAAATTTAGACTTTGCCACAAGGAGTCACCACCTGTAGGTGCAAGCAGGCAAAACACAATCCCAAATGACATCTCATGTCATGGTATCGGCATTGGAACTTTGAGACTCTGAAGAGGGGTCCTCAAGTTATTGCCAGTACTAGATGCCCACCGGTGTTCATGTTATTTGGGGCGGGTCACAAAATTTGAGAATAATCTGATGAGCAGTTGCCAAATTATTGCCCGAAAACAAATTTTTTCACCAGGAGACGCCACCTGTAGGCAGAAGTGGGAAAAATACAATCCCAAGGAACATGGTATCGTGGGACATCTGCATACCAAATTTGAGAAGAATCCGATGAGGGTCCTCAAGTTATTGCCCAGAAACCAAATTTAGATTTTGACACCAGGTGACGCCACCTCTAGGCGCAAGTCAGTGAAATGCATTATCAAGCGACATCTTATGTCACGGTACATTCATACAAAATTTGAGAAGAATCCGATGGTCAGTTCTCAAGTTATTACCCGAAAACGAATTTGTGATGTTGCCACCAGGTGGCGCCACCTGTGAGTGCAAGTGAGCGAAAGGCAATCCCAAGCAACAGCTCCTGGCATAGTAAATGCATGCCAAATTTGAGAAGAATCCGATGAGCCGCAACGTTTCTCATGTTACCCAGAAAGGTACATATGTAGGATATTTCAAAGAAATTCGACCAAGTGTTTCTAAGTTATCACTTGCAGCATGGAATGAACTCTAGTGGCGCCACCTCCGGGTGGATTTTGCTGAAACGCATCACCAACGGTGTTTTGTCGCAGGGAATGCATTTACCAAATTTCGAAGAAATCCGACAAATTGTTCGAAAGTTATCGTTCGCGAAGGATTTGAACAAACATGAACGGACATACATTAAAGATTGGAACAAGACCCAGTGGCGCCACCTACAGGCGGATCTTGCTGAAACGTAATACCAGCGACGTCTTGTCGCAAAGAATGCAGATGCCAAATTTCAGAGGAATCCGACAAAGCATTTAGGAGTTATCGCTTACGCAGTATTTGCACGGACATGCACTAAATATTGGAACAAGACCCAGTGGCGCCACCTACAGGCGGATCTTGCTGAAACGTAATGCCAACAGACGTCTTGTCGCAAAGAATGCAGATGCCAAATTTCGGAGGAATCCGACAAAGCATTTAGGAGTTATCGCTTATGAAGCATTTGCACGAACATCCACGGACATGCACTAAAGATTGGAACAAAAGCCAGTGGCGCCACCTACAGGCAGATCTTGCTGAAACGTAATACCAACAGACGTCTTGTCACAAAGAATGCAGATGCCAAATTTCGGAGGAATCCGACAAAGCATTTAGGAGTTATCGCTTACGAAGTATTTGCACGGACATGCACTAAAGATTGGAACAAGACACAGTGGCGCCACCTACAGGCGGATCTTGCTGAAACGTAATACCAAGAGACGTCTTGTCGCAAAGAATGCAGATGCCAAATTTCGGAGGAATCCGACAAAGCATTTAGAAGTTATTGCTTACGAAGTATTTGCACGGACATGTCCGGACACATAGAAGCAAGACCCCAGTGGCGCCACCTACAGGCGGATCTTGCTGAAACGTAATACCAAGAGACGTCTTGTCGCAAAGAATGTAGATGCCATATTTCGGAGAAATCCGACGAAGCATTTGGAAGTTATTGCTTACGAAGTATTTGCACGGCATGTCCGTGCATGCACGGACACATAGAAGCAAGACCCCAGTGGCGCCACCTACAGGCGGATCTTGCTGAAACGTAATACCAAGAGACGTCTTGTCGCAAAGAATGCAAATGTCAAATTTCGGAGGAATCCGAGAAAGCATTTAGAAGTTATTGCTTGCGAAGTATTTGCACGGACATGTCCGTGCATGCACGAACACATAGAAGCAAGACCCCAGTGGCGCCACCTACAGGCGGATCTTGCTGAAACGTAATACCAAGTGACGTCTTGTCGCAAAGGATGCAGATGCCAAATTTCGGAGGAATCCGACAAAGCATTTAGAAGTTATTGCTTACGAAGTATTTGCACGGACATGTCCGTGCATGCACGGACACATAGAAGCAAGAACCATTTTAAAGTCCCCGGCCGCGTTGCGGCGGGGGACAAAAATAGAACTTAGCACTGGAGTGGGGATATACAAAAGGTTTTGGAATGCAAAACACCAGTCCTGTTCAAGCACAGATAGAACCCTTAGCGGCGCTCGCAGGCATAGCAATATAAAATTTGACCTACTAATCACGTTCGGGCAACTACTCAGACGACCATTGAGATAATATTTCACGGAATTCAATAGGCAAGTGACCTCATATTGGACATTTATAATATTTTGACTGACTGGCACACTTTCCAGCTTCTCGGTACATTCAGAAGGAGGACAGTCCCATTCTAAAACTAATCATATACCTGTTATATGTTAATTCATACCAACATACCAATCTGTGACAAATTAAAGTCATTTTTAGTCTTTCTTTTTTTCAGTCGTTTTTTTTTAGGAGCCACACTACAGCCTGCTCATTTCTCCCCCTTTCATTGTTCTACTGTTTGTTTCGAGTTTCGTCATGCAGAGCAGACAACAGTATATATATCACCAAAAAAAACGTAGGGGGAAAACACTCACTCTACTCCCTTCGTCTGATAAATTGTCCATTTACAGGTAGAATCCGTCCGGGAATTCTTCACCTCCAGGTGTAGCACTGCACCCTTCACCCTAATTCTGGTTTTCCACTTGTTGTCGTGCCGTAGCGTGCATGCTTCTTGTTCGAGGGACGATCTGATCGTTTTTAATTTTGTCGGCAGGTCTGTCTTCACGGAAAAAAAAATTCCCGGTGGCAAATTGTAAGCAGAATCCAAAACTAAATCCCGTTCACCGAGCTTCATGTGGCTTATAGGCTCCAAGTCGGTGCACAGCGAAGAACGAAATTTGGTCGACTATGGCGGGCTCTAATTTCATGTCCTTTTTCAGAAACTCGCGAAAGACCCGTTCTGTGTTTTCTTCCGCACACTCGCAGGGAATACCGAACACTAGTAGATTCCTTTTTCTACTATTTATACCTTGCAGTAGTAGCTCGGTGTCGAGTTCTGTGATTTTTTTCGTCTGTCGATCTATAATTTGGGGTAATTTCTCCTTCTCTAACTCGACTATGTCGTCCGCCTGTGATTGAATGCTCTCTTCTAGAGAATTCACTCTCGTCGTCAGATTTTTCACGTCACGTTTGACTCCATTAATTTCCTGCATTATTTCGACCTTTGTCTCGTCTATTTTTTGTATGATTTTGTCGGATAGTCTTTTTTCCATGTTCTCAAGAAGGTCTTCAATGTTTTTGGGGGTCGACATTTCAGAGTGTGTAGATTTCTCACCTGCCGCCATAGGCCGTTGAACAGCTTGCTTTTCTTGCACGTGCAATTCCACCTCGCCCTCCTCGGTACTACGCGTACTACTGCGGAGATTTCGGGTGCTCTGAGGAGCTTTTTTCGTACAGTTTTTCCCTTTTGGCATTTAGTGGCAATAAAGAGTAGTGTTTTCCGCTTCGAAAGTTTGTAGAACTGATATTATTAGCTCAACATAACTTGCTAACCCCCTTGGTTTTACGGAGCGATCTTACTCTACGTCAGCTCTATCCGCCATGTTGACCGGAAGTTCCATGGGATGCGCAATTAGTACCCATTGGAATACCTGGAATATGCTGTTGCATCACGTTGAGCACATCGGTTCTCGTCAGATCACCAAAGTTAAGCAACGTTGAGCTCGGTCAGTACTTGGATGGGTGACCGGGTGCTGTACTGGCTGGGCTGATCAGTGTCCAGGATAACAGGAGCTGTGGACACTCTCATGTTTTGGCACATGCACCGTCCTGATATGAGTGAAAGAATGTTGGAAACGACATTAAATCTTACTCACCCACTCACTCACCCAAATTTCACATAGGTATTATCAATGAGAAATTCAACCAACTCTGTAAAAAACATCCCACGAATGATATCCCTTGTATGTAGCAAAGCAAAAGAATGCTTTGTGGCTGCGGACATTAATATATCGGCGATCATTTTTATTGAACACCGATACTATTAATGAACTAAGACGGTAAGATCCTGGTGAAGGATTGTAATATAGAGGTCAACAAACCCCAACAATTTTTAGAAATATTGGTGCAAGACCTTTTCCAAAATGCTTTTACCTCCTGAAGAGCCCTCGTCCAAAGGATTAAAGAAGTTTGATGGCGCAGCTTCTACAACCAGCTATGAATCTAGATTTGTATGGTGATTTATGCATTTCGGAAGTCCAGTACACTTTTGGTATATCGTTATGAGCGATTGGAAGGAAAATTCCTCTTTCCTTGAGTAACGATTTGTGGTGGTTAACTAAATCTTCCAGAGTAACTGCGGTTTCGGAGTCAGCAGACGTATACGATGATGGTGTGGTTATACTCAATTCCTTAACCAGCACCTGGTAATAATAATATTTACAATGAATATTATATTAATTGGAGCTTTGTTTGCTGGGATTATGATGCATTTACTCTGGAGATTTGCTAGAACTTCTTGTGAATTGAGGTTTCTCAGTACCGTACTTTTTTTGCTTAGGCTCTCTATATTTAGGTCCCTTCATCAGCAGTGTTTTTAGATCTTATTGTTTTCACTCTATCAAGGTTATCAGGCACAATATGTTTGCAGGGCGTATAGATAAAATCAGACGATTCACAAACACAACTATAGCCTCCAGACTTGTATAAGTTCCAGTCAAAATTCATGACAGCATTAGAGTAATTGAATATTTTGGTGGCTATAGATTTGATATACTTATATCAAATGCAATTAAGGGGGTGCTGTGAACTTAAAATAGTTGGAACAGTTGTTGAGTTTCAAGAAAATCCGGTCTTGGGATATTTCGCTTATGTTCACTGGACGATACAATCGAAAATACGCTATATCCTGACAAACTTTAGTGATTATGTTTGGTATTATATTTCCTGAAGACACAGATCGTTGTGTATCTATGGCTATTAGATTTGAAGCTCTCAAAGATAACGCATGCGCGACTGTACGCCAGCTATATATACTGTTGGGTGTGTTAGTTAGACCCACTAATTAATTTAAAGTGATATTTTCGTGAATCAACGCATTACTTAACTTTCTCCAGCCATGGCTGCGATGTCCCCGTTGGTGGGGTTTATACAACTAACTATTGGATATCTTTGAATGGCGGTTTGTAACATTGCTGAACCCATTCACGTTATCATTTCAACCATAAGGAAACACTGACCCAATCTCCAGCATCCAGAACAGTGCACGTTCTCGGAGTTTTCTCTCAAATCCAAACGGGGAATCCTTGGTAGAATGGTAGAACATGAGCTATGATCTGAATACTAAAGTTGTCCCAGCCATGATAGGGACCAGAAAAATTCTTACCTATAAGTCATTCCAGAAATATATTTGTTATTTGAATGAAAAAAGTCTAAGCGCATTTCAAGCTATTAGAGAGTCGGCCGAGGAACCTGTCTTACCATTATTTCTTTATTTGTAGCCAGTGATGTTATTTGTAGCCAGTGAAGTTACAAGCGTCTAGTCCGTCATCCATAATTCAGCCGTCGTCCATTAGAGAATATCCGCGTCCATAATCCAGAGACCTATTCCATATTCCATATAACAGTATTAGCACCAAATTCAAAAAGACAATCATAGTATACAAAAACATAGGCTTGTTTCCTGCAAGAGAGAAGCGGTCTACAGTTTTCAAATGATGCCGGCAAGACATCATGATGTTCCAAAAATATCAAATCCGTATCGCTGATCAGTATTCTTAATCCATAATTCGTTGTAAAGTCGTCATCTAAAGAATGATGTATCTCAGTCACGCTTTGATTGTGACTGTTCATATGAGTACCATGAGGTTCTTGAAGTACATGGGTTCATACGGCCCTAGCCCCGGGTTAAGCGGAATTAGACACAAGTTACGAAACGTAGCGCCATAGATCTTGCACGCTACGTTCGTATTTTTTTATCAGCATGCCCAACCTCGGGGAAAACTTGTCCACCAGCAGAATCCAGG
>JAVTVY010042150.1:0-17562 GCA_036873755.1 Hanleya hanleyi
TGAAGAGGAGCCGCGGAAGGTGGGACCCAGTGAAGATAAGCCCGGGGACACGAACGCCACTGGTGATGCGATCACGGAGAGCCCGCCTATACCCACAGTTCAGAAGAGCCTAGATATCCAGCCAGTCCCTAGCATTGCTGTTGCCAGTCATACGCCTGACGACATCGGATATTTTCTGGAAGATGCAGTGGATATTCCCAGCGATCTGTTACAGGACGCCCATCCAGTGAATGACATCGATCGGCGCCAATGGCCCATGATACGGCACATTTTCCACCGTGATCGCCCCATTCCAGATATCTACAATTTCCCACTGACCGACCGCACCCGTCTACGCAGCTACGTGGAAGCCATCTTCAAAGATCAAACTACGGCCTTCAAATTGAATGTTTACGTCACAAAAAGACGGACCAGTTACGGTATTATTATGCCAGTAATAACAGCCATGTGTTTGACCAACCGCTCACCATCATTAACCGGGGGTCACTAGAGACGATGCTGGAGATACTGGACACCGTGGAACCCTTGAGATGGGCACATCATCAACGCCCCAACATACAATGGGTCGTAGAGAAGGTCACCAATGCCACGTTCTTCCTTACCAAGCTGACCGACCACCGCCATCGGTTGAATGCGTCACCCACGCCCTGATGAATACCATAAGATGCCGCACATAGTCTCTATGTCTACATGCTGATCGTTGACTTGAGCTCAGTAAACACTTGTACATAATGTGACGGTGCGTTAAATAATAAAACATGGTGTTTGATATTTCAATTTGTTTTGCTGTGAACATACTAAACATACCCAAGGCGGCTCCCCAAGCCTGGGTATGATGTAACATTGGGGATAATAAACTGTATGAACCTTGCTGAACTTGTTGTTGTTCACATCACCCCATTGACTTGATAGGCAGATCCCAATAAGCCCGGGGACCGATATTAGCCCTTTTGGCTAGAGGTGATAGGGGTTTTCCCCTAGTTTAGAACTGATTGTGCTAAAAATAGATCAACAGATAGCTTGTTATAAAAAGGAAACGGCCTGGCCGTTTCATCAGACACTCTGTCAACCACCAAGATGTTCACTTGTACTACGTGCTCGAAATCATTCACTCGCAGGCACGACTTGCGCCGCCATGAGGCTACCAAGCACGATGGAACTGCCCGGTATAGCTGTACGATATGTAGGCCTACACTGTCGTTTCATCGCCCAGATCATTTACAGCGCCATGAACGTTCAATTCATGGGCCATCCAAGCGTCGATGCGAAGAATGTGGTCAACTCTTCAAATGACCCAGTCAGTTAAAACGGCATGAGCGTATTCATGGTGCATCACCACGGCATGAGGGACAACTTTCCACTAAAGAGGTACCCAGGAGGGACAGATCCACTGAAGATGAACCCGGGGAGGAGAATGCCACTGATGATGCGATCACGGAGAGCCCGCCTATACCCACAGCTCAGAAGAGCCTAGATATCTAGCCGGTCCCTAGCATCACTGTTTCCAGTAATACACCTGACAACAACGAACATTTTCTGGAAGATGCGGTGGATGTTCCCAGCGATCTCTTACCCGAAGATCATCCAGTGAGTGAGATGTATCGACGCCATTGGTCCATGATCCGACACTGCTTCCACCGTCATCGCCCTATGTTGGACTTGTACAACTTCCGACTGACCGACCTCGCCCGTCTACGCAGCTACGTGGAAGCCATCTTCAATGACCAACCTACATCCTTCACATTAAATGTAGCATTTGGGTACATCTTATGCCATAAGATGACGCGTGAATTGTGCTATTTCTATTGCAGTGCCATCAACCCAGTGTACGACCATCCTTTCACAATCACCAATCGGGCGTCGCTAGAGACGATGCTGACCCAACTGGACACTGTGGATCCCTTAGAAGGGGGCTATGAACAGCGTACCAACACCAAGTGGATAGTGGAGAGGGTCACCAATGTTACGTTCTTCGTGGTTAAACTGACCCACCACCCCCATCGGATGAAAGTATTCACCCATGCACTGATAGATACTCAGAATGCGCAAACAACTATCTGAGGATATGTTTCCTCAACGGTATCCTGACCTGCCCGATGACGATTAGAACAAAACGGTTCAGAGCTAACATGGCCGAAGATGGAACTTTCTGAAATGGCGACTTCTGATTGGACAAGAGTAGCCGAGAATACATCTAACGGACAGGAACGAATATGACCGATGCAAATGGTGGCCTCTGATTGGACAAGAATATTCTTGAATTGTAAATATACCCAACGCGGCTCCCCCAACGTGGGTATGATGTAACATTGGGGAGAATAAACTATATGAAAAAAACTTCTTGTTGTTGTTTTTCTCTTATGTGTGATCATTGTTGTTGTTGCTGTTGTTGTTCTCTGTCCGGTCTATATCATGGTGTTATGTTAGAGTGTTAAGGTGTAACGACGGGCGTCGACTGGCGTCACTGCATTTCGAAGAATTAATGACAATTCCATGGAATATCAGAGCTTCTGAGCTATTTCACCTGGGCGTTGATGCATTAAGAATGGCGTTGGTGGGCGTTGCTACAAGATGACATCTCACACGACGCATTCGCACCGCGGATGGTCCATCTCTACACCAAATACCATCCTTCACTGCCCCAAAATGCTCACTTTCGCTACTACTCGTACTGACACGCCTCTCCATCGAGTGCACTCCATCACCAATGACGTCACAGATGCTGTGGATATCCCTCAACGCGGAATGTACACCCCGAGAGCTACAACATGACACCTCTCAGGACGTATTCAGACCAAGAATGGTTCCTCTCTACTCCGAATACCTTCCTTCACTGCCTCAAAATGTCCACTTTCGCTACTACTCCTACTGATGACGTCAACAATGACGTCACAGATGCTTCGGACATGCCTCAACTCGGAATGTACACCTCGAGAGCTACAAAATGACACCTCACACGACGCATTCGGACTAAGGATAGTCCCTATCTACACCAAACTCACCCCCACGCACTCACAAAATGTCCACTTTCGCTACTACTCGTACCGATGACGTCATCAATGACGTCACAGATGACGCGGACATCCCTCAAATCGGAATGTACACCCCGAGAACTACAAGATGACACCTTCCAGGACGCATTCGAACCGTGAATAGCCCATCTCGACCCCAAATACCTTCATGTACTGCCCGAAAATGTCCACTTTCGCTACTACTCGTACCGATGACGCCACCGATGACGTCACAGATGACGCGAACATCCCTCAAATCGGAATGTACACCCCGAGAACTACAAGATGACACCTTCCAGGACGCATTCGAACCGTGAATAGCCCATCTCGATCCCAAATACCTCCATGTACTGCCCGAAAATGGCCACTTTACTTAATACAACCAACTGCGCATGCGCAGATTGACGCGACTTGCATTCAAAAACACACCATTCTGACTCTACCCCACACAAGCTTCACTTTGACACCTCACACGACCCATTCGAACCGTGATTAGCTCATCTCTAACCCAAACACACCCCTACATAGCACCCATGTTTTATTCCTAATGCATCAATGCCCAATGTGGAGATTCAGTCAAACTGAAATCAGTGGTGTAGGATGGGGTCAAAATGTAACCCATCAAGTTTAGAAGGCAAGAGCACTATAGTAAAAAAATAGAGAGCCAATGAAATCAGCCTACAGACCAAGTACGTGTCTTTGGTCTAGGTTTGGAGCGGGCATTTCATTGAGGTACGTGTATACGGTGAGTGAAGAGACTCGTCCAACACGTATAGATTATGACTATAAGTTCTATGAGCATAATGCATGAAAGTGGCTTTGAACACCGTATTAGTCAATCAGTGGCCTAGAATGGAGCCAAAGGTAACCCATCCATGTCCACATAAGCTTCACTTTGATACCTCACTCGACCCCATTGGTCCATTAGGGGCTCCCCTAGCTCCCAACACGGCTATTTTCATACCCTTGGGCCCCCGCGCATGCGCAGAATGCCGATAGTTCAGCCCCATATCCAGCCCATCAGATGCCCCTTCACGAATGCTTCACTTTGATACCTCACTCGACCCCATTGAACCATTAGGGGCTCCCCTAGCTCCAAAACGTCTATTTCCATACCCTTGGGTCACCGCGCATGCGCAGAATGCCGATATTTCAACCCCACGCCCAGTCCATCAGATGCCCCTTCACGAATGCTTCACTTTGATACCTCATACGACTCCATTGGCCCATTAGGACTCCCCTAGCTCCAAAACCGCTATTTCCATACCCTTGGGCCACCGCGCATGCGCAGAATGCCGATATTTCAACCCCATACCCAGCCCATCAGATGCCCCTTCACGAATGCTTCACATCGATACCTCACTCGACCCCACTGGACCAGTAGTCAATCTCCTAGCTCCAAAAAGGCTATTTTCATACCCTTTGGCCTCTGCGCATGCGCAGAATGCCGATAGTTCAACCCCGCGCCCAGCCCATCAGATGCCCCTTCACCTAACCTTCAATTTGATACCTCACTCGACCCCATCGGACCCTTAGGCGCTCCCCTAGCTCCAAAAAAGGCTATTTTCATACCCTTCGGCCGCCGCGCATGCGCAGAATGACGATATTTCAACTCCACACCCAGCCCATTAGATGCTCCTTCACCTAACCTTCACTTTGATACCTCACTCGACCCCATCGGACCATTTTATCTAGGGACTACTTTTTCTCCGCGGAAGCTTTCTCCCGAGACCGAATCACCGCCAAAACCACGGCCAAACTGCATCACCGCGCATGAATACATTTTTTTTTTTTTTTTTTTTTTTTGCCGGAACTTTTTTTGCCCGAACATGCCCGAACATGCCGTCCAAATAACATTTAATCCAGATTTACATTTATGTTATGAAACAGTGAAAAATAAAACAGAACATCTCTAATTTTCAGCCAAATGGAAATTTGAAATCTAATACACAAATTCCTTGCAATAATGAATAGGGAAATTGTATCTGCTATATAGTACAAATTAAACAGTACTAAATTCTTAAATTTTAAACCTTTAAGCTAGTAATTTGATATCAAGTTCAGAAATCCATCTATGTAAATGAAGCTGTTCAGTTTGGACAGTATAGATATTTTGTTCCATTTGGACAGTAAAGCTATTTCCTTCCATGTAGGTATGTTATATTCTATGTGCTAATATAGCCAATATATTATGTTTTCCCATAACACACATAATATTAACAGTTCTAAATTCTCTAGTTTTCAATCGGTGTACTTGAAATTTAAAAAATGATCATGAAATGTATCTAAGTTTATGGATCTCTTCGGTCTGGGGAGTAACCATCTTGTACCCACCTCCCACATCTCACTGACACTGGCGGCCATCTTGTACCCACCTCCCACATCTCACTGGCGGCCATCTTGTACCCACCTCCCACATCTCACTCACACTCGCGGCCATCTTGTACCCACCTCCCACATCTCACTCACACTCGCGGCCATCTTGTACCCACCTCCTACATCATGACACTCGCGGCCATCTTGTACCCACCTCCCACATCTTGCACTCACTCACACTCGCGGCCATCTTGTACCCACCTCCCACACATGATGAACAGCTCTCACAGATTTAACAAACATGGGAGACAGTAATGCACTGTTACAATGATCACTGTCATAACATGCACATAAACAGACTCACAGTGAGTGATGAACAGCTCTCACAGATTTAACAAACTACTCGCGGCCATCTTGTACCCACCTCCCACATCTCACTCACACTGGCGGCCATCTTGTACCCACCTCCCACCAAATCACACTCGCGGCCATCTTGTACCCACCTCCCACATCTCACTCACACTGGCGGCCATCTTGTACCCACCTCCCACCAAATCACACTCGCGGCCCTCTTGTACCCACCTCCCACATCTCACTCACACTGGCGGCCATCTTGTACCCACCTCCCACATCTTGCACTCACTCACACTCGCGGCCATCTTGTACCCACCTCCCACACATGACACTCGCGGCCATCTTGTACCCACCTCCCACACATCACGCATGCGCACACCGCCCCAATACCGCCCCATTTTACGCACTTATGACGTCACACAAGGTTCTGCGCATGCGCAGTGAGGCGCTATTACGCCAATTTACGCCTTGTATACTACTTACACCGAATAATCAATTGGTCGATGTGGTCTTTCCAAGTGAGTTTTCGGTCGAAGATCATACCTAGGTATTTGACACTATTCTTAAACTCGATTTTCTGGCCTCCTAGTGATAGCGTGATGTCTGTGTTTTGTTTATTTGAGAAAAGCACACCGGTAGTTTTGACAGCTGAAAATTTGAATCCCCATTTATCGGCCCAGTCGCTGACTGTATTTAGTACTTTTTGCATTATACTTGTTAATTTTTTCATCGAGCCAGCAGATTTCCACATGTTTGTGTCAATTTCGACACAGGCCATTAATCAGGATGTTAAAAATGGTGGGGCTTATGACGCTGCCCTGTGGGGTGCCGTTATCTAGCTGGTGGTCCATGGACATGGTGTTACCAATACGAACTTTGAAGCTTCGGTCATGAAGAAATTTTTTTATCCAGTGTTGTATCCTGCCCTTAATTCCTAGGTTGTTTAATTGGGTGATAATCCCGTCCTGCCATACAAGGTCAAACGCCTTTTCTATATCCAAGAAAATGCCTAATGTATATTGGTGTTTGGCATTACCCTTTTTGATTGAGTGTTGGAGTCTGGCTATGTGGTCTAAAGTACTTCTTTTTTCCGAAAACCGCTTTGTGTTTTGTTTAACAAGTTGTTGCTTTCCAGGTGATATTCAAGTCTGTTTTTGACCATGGTTTCCATAATTTTGCATAAATTTGACGTGAGTGAGATCGGCCTATATGCCTTACTATCTGATGGGTCTTTACCAGGTTTTGGTATTGGGATAACAATAGATGATTTCCATTTGTTCGGGAGTTGTTTGGTCTTCCAGCTCACATTAATTAGTTTTAGGTTTAGTTTCTGAGTGGTGTTTGGTAGGTGCTTTAGGATTGTATACCCTAGTTTGTCTTCGCCGGGTGAACTTTCTTTTTTAGAGTGTAAAGCTTTTCTGTATTCATTGATATTAAAGTCTCCGTTAAGGTAGTTTTCTAAATAGTCATTTGTGTCATTTTCCAGGATCGTTTCTTATTTGATTTTTCTGAATTCTGGTTTCAGGTTGCTATCGCTACTGTTTGATGCGAATGATTCAGCAAGATATTCTGCCTTTTCGAGTGCCTTTTCGAGTGCAGATGCTTTAGAATATAGATTATAGGACAGACCAGAAATAACCCAGGATGCGCCCCCTATCAAACTTTCTGCGCTATCTCCGGAAAGACAAAAATGGAGAGATGAAACTCTGTGACTTCATAGTTTTATATATTGGAGTCATTTTGAGCCTATTTGCATAAACCCCCAAGCAGAGGATCATGGGTAAATTCAAGATGGCGGCCAAGTGGGGTATCAGAAAAGTGATGTTTTCGTCATATTTCTTCAAAACCTCTGCTTTTCCGCGATGAAAAGTGGACAAAAATCATTTTATTTCATATCACATTAATATTTGATAATTTATCACGCAGTTTTTGCGAAGAAATTGCATAAATGAAAAATTCCCAAAATCTGACCGAAAAATTGACCAAAAATGCCATTTTTGAAAATGACGTCATTGTGCCGTCATCAAACCAGCAATCTTCGATTTTGTAGCGCTTGACCCAAGGGAATATTGCGGTAAGTTTCAGCCCCCTAGCTGAAGGGGTAAGAAAAATAATTAGGGGGCTTCCCAGACCAGATAGGGTTAAACTGATTGGCTTAAGTTTCCCTTTGGTGATAATATCGTACACTTATAAGTAGGGTCGTAGTGTGCAACATTTGTGTCCCTAGGTTTTGAAATTTGATGTAAATCCGCTCAACCCGCGCATAGGGCCGCATGTCCCGCGACGAAACGTGTTTTGTAGCAAACGCTCGCGTAACTTACGAGTGAGCAACTGTTTTGGTTTTGACATGTTAGACTGGGGCGAATTAAATTTCTGCCATTTTGTGACATTGGTGACGATGTCTCGTCAAATTATGAAGGGCCGCCAATAGTGACGCTATTATGTAGGTCATAAGTTATTCGCGGCACACTTTAACTGATTTAAGTACACCTTTACTGAAATTTGTCAAGTTTATGCAAAAAACGTAAAAGTTTTACTGACTTTGTTTAAGGTTTATGGAATTATGTAAAACTGTGTCATCAGTAGGGAATTGTCACGTCATTTATGTCACGCCTGGGATAGAAAATTGAGAGGCATTGATTACTCCATTGTACTGAGCTCAGAATGTTATTCTCGCTTGTCCACACAAATCAGTTTTTGAGAAAACTTTAACATTATTTTGCATAAATAATAGTGACTGATTTATCTTAGTGCCGTCATATTCTTGTGTGGAGTGGGCCAAAAATGAACAAGATTTGATGTGTTTTACACTATTTTTTTCTCTACTTCAGAAGTTTGGGTTTTCTCAGGGATGGAAATAAGGGTCAGTGATCAGCAGCAATAACTGATCAAATTTTGATGAAAATGACATGGTCGCAATATGGAAAAGTAGTTTTGCTGATCAAAAATGGAAGAATGACTGATCAAAGTATTTTTCTTTATTTCCAAAATGGCAACCCTGTATCTGTAAACTGGATAAAATTTGTGACTTACACAAGAGTTTCCCCAGCATCACTGTTTTAAAATAAACTTTAAAACACTGCATATGCAGCTGAAACTTTAAACAATGATTATGTACAGTTTTAGACTATTGTCCATATGGATTGAGACCAAAATTACCATTGTCAGGGATTCATACACATCCAGTTTTGTCACCGAATTTAGTTAAAACCTGTATCTGTGCAATTAAAAACTCAAATGTACATATTTTGAAGTAGAAAAAACTGAAGTTCAGTTGAGTTTGATAAACCAAAGCATTGAGGGAATTTTGGAATCCCTTTTGAATTCAAATGTTCTCATGATCTTACACACTTAGAAAAAAGGGTTCATATAGGGTGATTTATAGAACCTTATGATTCTATTTTGAACCCCAGGGTTCATTCCGTTAAAAAAAGGTTCATTGACTGGTATTAAGGTTCATCGATTGGAGATAGAGGGCGGAGTAGGGCCCCGCTATAATGAACCCTCGGAGTTTATGTAAATCAGTATTTTTATTATTATTTATTATTATTTATTATTATTTACTATTATTATTTACTATTATTATTATTATTGATCCGAAGATAATTCAAAATAATTTGTTTCTATACTACAGTCGTAACATCGTGCTCCGAGTGAAATTTATCGATGAGAAAAAGATCACGTGCGCTCGGGAACTTCAACATTGACGGGAAACAGAAGCCATCCTCGTCTGCAACATTCGTGGCGCAGCACAGTGTACAATTCTATCGGAAACGTTGAAGGATTGCAGGTATGTAAAACTTGTCAAAAGGTAATCGTTGTTTCGTTAAAGACATGTTTATTAAAATAAATAACAAACTTGTGTTAGAAGACGTATGATTTTATGATTTTCCAAATTCCCATCAATCACTGTACATCCATGCTGTTTCAACTTTCATTCAAGTAGGCCCTACGAACAGCGGGTGTTGATCACTCATGACAGCGCCGGTTTGCTGAAATTTATTTCTTTATATTATATTTCTTTTCAATTTGAATAAAATAATAAAAACCTTTTTTTAAACACCATATCCTGGGTCAAGAACGAAGGTCACATGATGCATCTAGTTGGAGCTCTTTGATGTATGAAGGTAATCATGTGACTTTGAGACAAAGTTTTGGAACGGTAAGTTTGTTCGATGCATGAGAAATATCTTCATAAAGTTTGAAAGCCTCACTGACTGACAGGTGAGTTGAAAAACTCACTGTCCCCGAATAAGGAAAATAACCACAAAAGTGTGGCATAACACAAAATAATAATGATATGCAAAACAAAATTAAACATTGTTAAACTTGCACCGTCCGATGTTGTTGTTGTTGCAATGATTAGCATTGGTCATTTGACAGTCATGAGAAACTTTTTGCCTAATGTTAGAATAACTTCAGACGGAGTGAGGAAGACGACTTCATCTTTGATAAACTGGTCAATTGTTACTGTGGTAGTACAATGTTGTTGTTGAAACATCAATTAGAAATGTAAATATTTTGATTTTTTTTCATAACAGACTAAAACTTTAAACATTTACTGAGCATGCTGATGATGCATTTATTCAAGTATAAAATTATATTGCCTTTCAACTTTGTATATTTTGTGGACACGACAAAAAAACCCATCTGACATCCTGACTGACTACAAATCATTCTCAGTTTCATTCCTGCCTCCATATACATACGATTTATAGTATATTATATTGTTACATCTGTCAAAATGTATTAACAATGCATAGTCATGTTGATTGTTCATGGATATGTGTGTGTATGTTGGGTGGGGGGGGGGGGTTATAATATTGGATGATGCATTTACTAAATTGTGAGGGTAAGAACAAAACAATGTTGGTATGAATTGGTTGTTGGTGCGTCGGGCCCTCGGTGGCCAAGTGATAACCCAGCATGAGTTTGATCCCCACCCCGGCTGCCTGGGAGTTGGCCAGTTTACAAGCCGAGAATCGGTGATTTATAGTTCTTTACCAGGTTCCTTCACCCACTGATAATTGATGGTCACCATATGAATCAAATAATATTCTTGAATACGACTTTTAGCCCTACTCCGCCCTCGCTATTGGTGCCTGGCTAATGTAGTTATTTTCTGCTCATTTCTGGAAAAAAAACCTGTGATGAGTGAGGCACTGTTTGGGCATACTGAGAAACTGAACTTTTGCATGCCTAATGACCTCTTAAACATACATTGCTTATGTTGTTTTTCTTTTGATATGTTGACTGGATTTATTTCTCTCTTTTTTAGTTGTATAGAGTGATGCAGCGGTCTCTGAAGATGCAGAAAGCTTTAAAGTACAGATTTCCATTGTAAATGAAGAATCAAAGAAAATCAGGCCCGACTTGGACATCGTAGAGGAACAGCTAAAGAGGGTTGTTCATGCTTCTCTACAAGACCTGTCCGACTCGAGTAGTGAAGACATGACATATTGAAAAAATTTCCTTGGCTACAGAATCCCAGATTTGTTGGCATCATTTTTAGCTCTGTTATAATGTAAGGTGAGTTATTATGATCATGTGGAGAGATAGGCAGAGTATGTGTCTGGTTAAGCTCTTTTTTTACCCCACGGCCAATTTTGTCTGACTGGTACTGTCGATGTGATGTACATCCATATGTCCGTTACTGCAACAACTGAAAAAAACATTGCGGCTACGGCTATCAGATTTTGTACTTAATTCCTTCCTTGGCCCCAAATCAGAAGCCTATCAAAAATGAGATGCCTCCATATCTAATTACAGAGTTATGCCCCTTTTTGGAGTTCATGTGGTCAATCTTGTCAACAGCTCTGAATATTGGAGCATTTACATCATATTTGGGATATTGGGAAGACTGCCAACTCTCCTTGAGGACAAGTTGGACAGCATATTGGTGATTGACAAGTGAGTACAGCTAAAAGATTGACTTTAATACTAATTTTTCAAATTCCCTAAATTTTCAGTTTTGTACTTATTATTTTGCACATTTTCCAATCTCCCCCAGAGTTATCCACCCTTACCTATATTAGGCTTGGAATTTTTTTTGCAGTGAAATTACGAAATGCAGATCTTCTATGGTTTATGCATGGTGTCCCCAAGTTGTGCACCATCTTAGTATTTGTGTGTTTTCCGAGTTTCCACAGAGTTATCCGCCCTTACCCACTCTGTGATTTAGGGATTTTGTCCGGCCTAGATCTCGGTTGCTTTTCGTAGTACAATTCTGAATCTCACATACTGAGACACTCAAATCCAACATTAAATAGTACACGTTTTATTAATCCACCCATTACCTGCTCTGTGGGTAAGAAATGTTGTCCAGCCTTGATCTTGGTTGCTTTTTTGTAGTAGAATAACGAAATGTTGTACACTCCCAACAATGGACGTACATGTACTTGTCGGTACGGTGAAATGTGAGATTCACAAATGAGAATATTGGAGCCCATTGCTGACTTATAATATATATATATCCCAAATGCTATCCCTCCAATGTACATATTGATAGAGTAGATCCATTCACCGATAGACCTATGGTTGATATGATGGTACGGTCATGTTAATGATGTACGCTGTATACATCGTTACCTTGGCCGACTTTTATCAATGTTGACTTCAAGTTTTATGTTATGTTTAGACGCTCGCTTTTGATTCGTGTCTCATGGTGTGTATTTAGTTAAACATTTCGCCCCATTTCTCTAATCGTTTTCATCTCATCGTGTACTCCACGTTCACGAGTCATCACATTATACTGTATTCTCCGGCAAGGAAAGGGGCCATTCTACTACCCGTATCCATCACAGTACAGCTGGAATTTGAATCAAAGTCACAAAATATTTCTGCTGAAACTGATTCGACAGGTCTATGGTATATCAAACGCTTTCATTCAAAGCTTCCCAAATTAGATAATATCTATCACAGGCTTATAGCAAGGTGTTGATCGCAGGGTGCAGGATTTTTTTTTGTCCTAGGTTTCGTAATTTGTATGTAATTCCGCAACCTGTAACCAACTGGGTCATCTATATGCGGTAAGACTGACCCAGGGATCGTGTGTATCCATTAAGTATCAATTGTAGCATTAACCCTATCTGGCCTGGGCTTTATGAGACCTGTCCAGGCCTGCCCCCCCCCCCAACCTAATTATTTTTCTTACCCCTTGAACTAAAGGGCTGAAACTTACCACTTACTTGTGTCATGCTCTACCAGAAAATGTAAAAAAAAAATCCAAGATGGCCGCTTTGATGACGTTACAGTGACGTCATTTTCAAAAAGGCGTTTTAAGTAACACCTGTTGGATGATACGGAAGTTATTCATTTCTGTATTTTTGTAAGCTCAGGCAATACGTGTTTCAGAAGTAGTATGAAAAGCCTGTAATTGATCAGATTTCTCGAGTCAGTTCTCCGCCGGATGAAGAACGAACAGTATATCGCTCCGCAGTAATGGCAGCACACGATTCGCAAGCCATCTTATGGATGACGAAGTGTACGCAAATGTGTAAATCCACATAACCCGCGGCTAGGGGTCATATGAACAGCCTGTAATACCACATATTTATGTTGATCATATAGACAGTCACAATCAAATCATCATTGAGATACAATATTTAAGAACACGGCAATATTCGGATAAAACAATATAGATAAGTGATGCCAATCAAACGATGGCCTCATCATGCAATCTTCTTGGCATTCTTGAAAACTGTTGACTGGTTCTCTCTAATTAGTAGTATTAGTATTAACTAATATTGTTTTACGAATTGGGGTTATCGACTGTGAACGCGAAAATTCGTCAAGGACGACGGCTGGGTAATGGATGTAACTTCTGACCTTATATACAGACAATGTTAATGTGAGAACAATTATAATGCAGCGTCCATCTTTCTCAATCACAGGACGATCTGATATACAGTCAATGTAAATGTGAGAACAATTATAATGCAGCGTCCATCTTCCTGAATCACAGGACGATCTGATATACAGTCAATGTAAATGTGAGAACAATTATAATGCAGCGTCCATCTTCCTGAATCACAGGACGATCTGATATACAGTCAATGTTAATGTGAGAACAATTATAATGCAGCGTCCATCTTCCTGAATCACAGGACGATCTGATATACAGTCAATGTTAATGTGAGAACAATTATAATGCAGCGTCCATCTTCCTGAATCACAGGACGATCTGATATACAGTCAATGTTAATGTGAGAACAATTATAATGCAGCGTCCATCTTCCTGAATCATAGGACAATCTGATATACAGTCAATGTTAATGTGAGAACGATTATAATACAGCGTCCATCTCCCTGAATCACAGGACGATCTGATATACAGGCAATGCAAATGTGAGAACGATTATAATGTAGCGTCCATCTTCCTGAATCACAGGACGATCTGATATACAGTCAATGTTAATGTGAGAACGATTATAATACAGCGTCCATCTCCCTGAATCACAGGACGATCTGATATACAGGCAATGTAAATGTGAAAACGATTATAATGTAGCGTCCATCTTCCTGAATCACAGGACGATCTGATATACAGTCAATGTTAATGTGAGAACGATTATAATACAGCGTCCATCTGCCTGAATCACAGGACGATCTGATATACAGGCAATGTAAATAAGAGAACGATTATAATGCAGCGTCCATCTTCTTGAATCATAGAACGATCTGATATACAGTCAATGTAAATGTGAGAACGATTATAATGCAGGGTCCATCTCCCAAAATCACAGGACGATCTGATATACAGGCAATGTAAATGTGAGAACGATTATAATACAGCGTCAATCTCCCTGAATCACAGGACGATCTGATGTACAGTCAATGTAAATAAGAGAACGATTATAATGTAGCGCCCATCTTCCTGAATCACAGGACGATCTGATATACAGTCAATGTAAATGTGAGAACGATTATAATGCAGCGTCCATCTTCCTAAATCATAGGACGATCTGATATACAGCCAATGTAAATGTGAGAACGATTGTACATGTAATACAGCGTCCATTTTTCTGAATCATAGGACAATCTGATATACAGTCAATGTAAATGTGAGAACGATTATAATGCAGCGTCCATCTTCCTGAATCACAGGACGATCTGATATACAGGAAATGTTAATGTGAGAACGGTTATAATGCAGCGTCCATCTTCCTTAATCACAGCACGATCTGATATACAGGTAATGTAAATGTGAGAACGGTTATAATGCAGCGTCCATCTTCCTTAATCACAGCACGATCTGATATACAGTCAATGTAAATGTGAGAACGATTATAATGCACGGTCTATCTTCCTGAATCACAAGACGATCTGATATACAGTCATTGTAAATGCGAGAACGATTATAATGCAGCGTCCATCTTCCTGAATCACAGGATGATCTGATATACAGTCAATGTAATTGCGGGAACGATCATAATGCAGCGTCCATCTGCCTGAATCACAGGACGATCTGATATACAGGAAATGTTAATGTGAGAACGGTTATAATGCAGCGTCCATCTTCCTTAATCACAGCACAGTCTGATATACAGGTAATGTAAATGTGAGAACGGTTATAATGCAGCGTCCATCTTCCTTAATCACAGCACGATCTGATATACAGTCAATGTAAATGTGAGAACGATTATAATGCACGGTCTATCTTCCTGAATCTTTAAGACGATCTGATATACAGTCATTGTAAATGCGAGAACGATTATAATGCAGCGTCCATCTTCCTGAATCACAGGATGATCTGATATACAGTCAATGTAATTGCGGGAACGATCATAATGCAGCGTCCATCTGCCTGAATCACAGGACGATCTGATATACAGTCAATGTAAATGTGAGAACGATTATAATGCAGCGTCCATCTGCCTGAATCACAGGACGATCTGATATACAGTCAATGTAAATGTGAGAACGATTATAATGCAGCGTCCATCTTCCTGAATCACAGGACGATCTGATATACAGTCAATGTAATTGCGGGAACGATCATAATGCAGCGTCCATCTGCCTGAATCACAGGACGATCTGATATACAGTCAATGTAAATGTGAGAACGATTATAATGCAGCGTCCATCTCCCTGAATCACAGGACGATCTGATATACAGACAATGTAAATGTGAGAACAATTATAATGCAGCGTCCATCTGCCTGAATCACAGGACGATCTGATATACAGTCAATGTTAATGTGAGAACGATTATAATGCAGCGTCCATCTGCCTGAATCACAGGACGATCTGATATACAGACAACGGTAAAGTGAGAACGATTATAATACAGCGTCCATCTGCCTGAATCACAGGACGATCTGATATACAGTCAATGTAAATGTGAGAACGATTATAATGCAGCGTCCATCTTCCTGAATCACAGGACGATCTGATATACAGTCAATGTTAATGTGAGAACGATTATAATGCAGCGTCCATCTCCCTGAATCACAGGACGATCTGATATACAGTCAATGTAAATGTGAGAACGATTATAATGCAGCGTCCATCTTCCTGAATCACAGGACGATCTGATATACAGTCAATGTAAATGTGAGAACGATTATAATGCAGCGTCCATCTTCCTGAATCACAGGACGATCTGATATACAGTCAATGTGAATGTGAGAACGATTATAATGCAGCGTCCATCTCCCTGAATCACAGGACGATCTGATATACAGACAATGTTAATGTGAGAACGATTATAATGCAGCGTCCATCTCCCTGAATCACAGGACGATCTGATATACAGTCAATGTTAATGTGTGAACGATTATAATGCAGCGTCCATCTTGCTGAATCACAGGACGATCTGATATACAGTCAATGTAAATGTGAGAACGATTATAATGCAGCGTCCATCTCCCTGAATCACAGGACGATCTGATATACAGTCAATGTAAATGTGAGAACGATTATAATGCAGCGTCCATCTCCCTGAATCACAGGACGATCTGATATACAGTCAATGTAAATGTGAGAACGATTATAATGCAGCGTCCATCTTGCTGAATCACAGGACGATCTGATATACAGTCAATGTAAATGTGAGAACGATTATAATGCAGCGTCCATCTGCCTGAATCACAGGACGATCTGATATACAGTCAATGTAAATGTGAGAACGATTATAATGTAGCGTCCATCTCCCTGAATCACAGGCCGATCTGATATACAGTCAATGTTAATGTGAGAACGATTATAATGCAGCGTCCATCTCCCTGAATCACAGGACGATCTGATATACAGTCAATGTAAATGTGAGAACGATTATAATGCAGCGTCCATCTTCCTGAATCACAGGACGATCTGATATACAGTCAATGTAATTGCGGGAACGATCATAATGCAGCGTCCATCTGCCTGAATCACAGGACGATCTGATATACAGTCATTGTAAATGTGAGAACGATTATAATGCAGCGTCCATCTTGCTGAATCACAGGACGATCTGATATACAGTCAATGTAAATGTGAGAACGATTATAATGCAGCGTCCATCTCCCTGAATCACAGGACGATCTGATATACAGTCAATGTAAATGTGAGAACGATTATAATGCAGCGTCCATCTGCCTGAATCACAGCACGATCTGATATACAATCAATGTAAATGTGAGAACGATTATAATGCAACGTCCATCTTCCTAAATCATAGGACGATCTGATATACAGCCAATGTAAATGTGAGAACGATTGTACCTGTAATACAGCGTCCATTTTTCTGAATCACAGGACGATCTGATATACAGTCAATGTAATTGCGGGAACGATTATAATGCAGCGTCCATCTGCCTGAATCACAGGACGATCTGATATACAGTCAATGTAAATGTGAGAACGATTATAATGCAGCGTCCATCTTCCTGAATCACAG
>JAVTVY010042151.1:0-18881 GCA_036873755.1 Hanleya hanleyi
TTGGTGAGACGATTCGCGACTTGTCGACTTGACAACATGGCGACTTGCCCCGTTTCTTTGAGGCCAGTATACGGCTCCGTAGTTCCGTAAGATAGGCCAAAACTCGATGTCGGGTTTCAGAAGTCGACGTCGACCTTTTTTTTCCTAATAATTAACGTGTTATCCACGACTCTAAACTTTACACGACTCTAAACTTTACACAACATACAGCTAATTTAGCTTGGATACCCATTCGTGACAATCAGTACTGTGGATATTAATTGATATCCGATTTTTATCCATTTTGATGTCCTTTGTCCCAAAAGTGGCCCTAAAAATACCTTAATTCCAATAATTATCTATGACAACCGTAAACCCTACACTGCATACAACGGATTCATCTTGAATGCCTATTTATAACAATTAGTACCGGTAGTGTGGATATTCAGCTATAACCGATTTTTACCCATTGTTTACCTCATTTGACCCAAAAGTGACATTAAAATGACCTTAAATCCCCCAAATCAGGGTGGTATCCCCTCCTCCATTGATCCCTTTCACACAAAGAACTAATTTAGCATGGATACCCATTTCCAACAAAGATTGCCATCAAAACTATTAAAGTGCTTTTGATGTCCTCAATTGACTGTCTACCAAGAATACATATGAGAACAAAACTAATACCCACTGAGATAGGGGATAGTTTAGATACTAATTTATAGCGTGTGAACCTTAATGACTTTTAGCTCATCAAGTTGGGGGTAATTTTAATCCCACTTGCATTCCCTTCAAAATACCGGTACCAGAAGAAAAAAAAAAGTTATATTTTTCTCGACATTTTTTCTTTTCGATCGATACAATTGGACAAAAGACTATTTTATTTCACATCAGTTAACAAATTACTAGATCTATCACAGAGACTGTACGAACATACTCGAATAAATAAAAACAAATCCATGAATCGACTTCTGAAAAAATGGCATAATCAGTATGACCATCATGTAATTGTTTACTTTTTGGGGTAGAGCTTGGCCCAAGGGAATATAATGGTAAGATTGAGCTCACTAGTCTCAAGGTCAAAATGTTTCCGGACCCAGAGGACGTGACCATCGTTAATCACCGTTTTCACGGTCTCCAGTGGGCGTTAAATAGCAATTCCCGTCCTCGTCGCCCATCTACCCAAATTCATCCGCCCCACTGTCGTCTCGTTTGTATACCACCAGTGAGATGTAACATTACATGTTTCGTTATCTAACAATATCTCTGAAATTGTTTCCGTAAATAATTGGAAAGAGAACGCCCGACGAACTTTGAGATGCATTCATCGAAATCGCCGTATGCGATCATCATAATCGTCCGTTAATCAGCTAACACCTGATTCGATAGTTGTATTACTTGGTTGCTTTACAAGGTCGATAACTCAGGTTCCCATTGGTACGTGATTATGAGTCAGCGTAGTCTCCCTTTAACACATTTTAATTCAACTATTCTTTACAGCATTGTGTTGGTGTATTGCAAGGCATTTACAAGTTTCACGCTTATATTCTAGCAAAATATTATAGGCCTACCATAGGCATAATTACACTAATGTATACAAAATAATAATCCAGGATATATATTTCAAATTCCCATGGAAACGTATCTGGATATTTGTTCGAAATATGCCTAATTTACTCAAACTTTGAAGCAGAGACACGCAGAAATATCACATTGAACAGATTTGCTTCTGATATGTCACATATTCGTTATCATAATAGTATTGATGTGTTATCCACATTTTGTCCTTCCTTGACCGTTGCCCAGTCTTTGAGTTAAAGTTTATAAACAGAACGCCGATAGTTTAATTTCTCCAAGTGCGATTACCGGAAATATATATTCGAGTGAGGCTGTATTTTCGTCACTGAACCATGTTAGCCTACACGATTGGTAAATGATTCAGTCGTACAATATAAATTCACGCCATCTTACCTTGTAAAACTGTGTCAATACTGCCGGTTGAGCATATTTCTTGCACTTGCTAACAGCAGTGAATCCTGACTGGGACCATAATCACAGTAGAGGTATTTAGGGTTAGACTCCAATGTTGTGTATGGTAATTTGGTGCTCCAAAGTCACCTTCTCATGTCGAGATTAGCCTTGGACATCGACAGCTCTTTTGGCATAGTTTAACCGTAGATGTGGTAACTATGAGTGGTGAATATATCAGTTGGGTGCTCCAACTGTGCATATTCTGTTTTAATAAAATATTTATAGGTCAATATTGATCAGTGCGTTAAGCTCGACGCAGGACAAACAAGTCGAACATTTTCAAACTAAATCATAATGGGAAAATGTCTGTCGCGTGTTTTTTGCTGGTCTTCTCCAGGGACGGCAGCTGAGGGAACTGGACAACAGGTTAGTGAATTACAATCATTTGGGGTTGCGTGCAAATCTAATACATTTTTAAAATATCCTATCATCGAATTTATTTTCCCCCAAAGTCCCTTTGACTTGTATGTATGATTTGGCGAAAACCTTGCAGTAAATATCAAGAAAGATCGAAATTATTCATAGTAGCGGTAAATTGTGGTAGGTCATCCCTACCATAATATGTTGCGTTGAGCAAATTCCGATGTATTGATATTATAATTGCAATGCATTGGGCCGGAGTCGGAAATAAAGCTATTATTATTATTTTTAGGTCTTTCCATTACGAATGGAAAGACCTATTGTTATTCTACGGATTATTATTATTATACTGTCCAAATTTGTCAGCGACTTAGCGTCTTCACCTTTCGCTCTACACATTCAAGATTTGTTAAAGTTCAAAATAATGTGTCTGAAGTTTTGCGTAATGGTCTTCGTTTTTGACCTTGACCTTGACCTTTTAAGCGCAAATTCGTCTTGCGAGTATTGAGCAAACGCATAAGGGGAATCAGCTGAAATTTAGAATGTAAGTGCTTGAAGATTTTGCCTACAAAATGAACCAGCAAATAAGTAGGTCAGACAAGCAGTTTTCGAGTTCGCTCCCCTGAAGGCGTTTTGTTTGTCAGCAGAGTGCAGCCAAAATGGAACAATAGATCTGTATGAGACTTGGGGGTTCGTAAATTTTATTTATGGCGATGCTCTTCTCGACCTGTTACATAACAAGAAAAACTAGTTATCTCCCCTTAAATGTGTTCCAAACCCTATCATTTTATAAGGAATGAGCTACGGCATTGATTCTTGTAACATTAATGCAGATTTAATGATCGAAAAGGAAGTGACCTTAAATGTGACCTTTGAACTTCAGGAGCGTGGCTATATGAGTGCAAAGTTTGGTGGTCAATTCTTGAACGGCTGATGCGATCGGCCGGAAAATACGGTCACGTGACCTACATGACATCATAAGGTCAGCACTTGTATCAGAACTCCACCTTAACCTTGACCTTTGAAGTGATGAGCATCCAAATATCGAAAATATGGCTTCCATTTACTGAAAAATTAACACACTGACGGGCAAGAAATAATGACACAATAGTAAGCACAATATTGTCTTTCTTTCGGTGCTATTTATAAAACGATTCGAGGTAACAATGACCTTGAATATCGCACAATATTCGCGTTTTTCTCAAAACCTACAACATGCAGGGATCTGTAATTTGGTACATTTGTACGCCATGATGGAAGTATGACGTCACTGCATCTTCAACCTGACCTTGACCTTGGTTCTTGAGATATGGCCACCGACACATTTTCGACTACAGTGTTATAGCTCGAAAACTGGAATTTCAAGTTGAAATTTGCACATGAATGTAGATCATTATATGACGTAACAGAAAAATGTTAGAGGTCATCAAGATATACCAGAAAGAATAGAACATAATTACCAATTTGTGACATTTACGCTTTATTCAAATTTTACGAAAAGTATATGTAGCTAATACAAATGGAACTATGGGACCAATTTTGCTTCATATCACATGACCATCGATATTTGGGGTCATTTTGTCGGGCAGAATAACAGTCTGTGAGAAGCACAGTCTCCAGGCGACCAAAACTCAAGCTTAACTTTCTCCATTCAAGCCATTGTTTGGACCCCGGGGACAATTTTCTAAACACATTTCAACGTACTAACATTTTCGGATCGATGAAGGATCCGTCTAGGGCCCAAATAAAGCTCGAAAATGTGTTCAACCGCTGCCGCTTACCAATTTAGGCAAGTTTCTTAGAAGAAAAACGCAATAAAAAACTATAAGGTAGTAACAAGCAATGTGAAAAAAACGTGTCTGTGCGTGTAAATCGACCAAAACAATGGTCGCGACCAAAGCGGCCCGCGACAATGTTTTTATTGGTGAAGGCTTTAATGCGGCACCCCCTGCACGCTATATTTCGTTGAGATATGCTTAGAGATTGTCATAGCACGCCCCTGCGTTCTCCAAAATACCATCTTTCTCTACTAATAACCGACTGCGCATGCACGGCATGACGCGACTTTCAATTCACACCACTCCACGAGGGCGCACCACCCTACGCAGCACACTTGGATGAGATACGCCACACACATACACCCATACCCACACAACCAGGTAGACAGACCGAACATGGCCCCTTTCTCTACTACTCTCCAGTGTGCGTTTAATCAAATGCCGCTTTTCTACTACTGGCCTTTCTGATTGGGCAAGAGCAGCCGAGAATACGTCTGGCGGACAAGAACAAACATGACCGAATACTGAACGTTCTCAAATGGCGGCTTCTGATTGGATACGAGACTTGTAAACACTCCCATACCAGCTTTCCCAGCGTGGATGTGTTGTGATGGAGGGGATAATAAAATATAGAATACGTAATAGGCCTGTTGTTGTTGTTGATATATCATTGGACTAGTCAATTGTGCGTGTGATCTGATGGTTGAACATGAGCTAAAGCGCTACGATAGGGCGATAAAGTGCTATGCCACGGCGTTAAGACAATAAGGATAAATCCAATAGTTTGACGGAAGTTATTCCCCATGTTTTAGGTGTAAAGTTCGTGAAAACATGTACTCGCTATCTCTCACCTCTCGGCAGGCCACGATCCGCTGGGGACCGATAATGGCGCATCTAAATCTGGTTGTTAGTGGTTTTCCATAGTTTACGGCTAAAGTCCGTGTTTCCGGATCTTTCATTTCGGAGAAAACATGAATCCACCCATTACTTGATCGGCCCCGGAGAGCGATTCATGTGGATACCTCGCACGACCCTGAACGCCCACTATGGACCCACCTCCGCCCTTAAACGTCCATTACAATGCCCTTTCCCCACAATTCCCGGTCTGCGCATGCTGCCATAGCTCACTTTTACTACACACCCGTTCAGTTGGACGCTACACGAGTGCGTCACTTCGATACTTCACACAACCCAATCGGATCAATATTGGCCCACCTCGACCCCAAGACGTCCATCCCAGATCTGCATATATACTATGCATGCGTCATCAGAACTTTTCAACAGAAGTCAACCCATGGCCTCGAAAACTCCTCCATCGTGTTCTACATCGCGATAGTAAGAAAAGAAGAGGCCACACCCCATACCGCAAATGTCCCTGTGTGGGTTCCCCATTAGGGAGGGGGAAATTTGGCTTTAACGTCACAATCAAGTTTGTTTCACTCATATGGCAACATATTGGTTGGTGGGGGAAGCCGGAGTACCCGGAGAGAACCACCGCCCGTCAGCAAGTAGCTTCTACACAAGGATCAGCTGGGCTCGATTAGCGGTGTGAGGCTAGCGGTCACCAGCGAAGCGCCTTAGACAACTCGATCACCGAGAACCCTCATCAGGTTTAACATTGAAATATCTACAGCGTAGTCTTCTTTAGAGGAAGATAACTCTTGCTGGGCCGTCACGTGACCGGAAGTCACCTTTGACCCGGAAATGACCTTTGACCCTGAAGTGTCCTTTGACCCGCAAGCCATGTGACCGGAAGACACGTCGTCCGTGACGTCATCACCCTCACCCTCAATGCGCGGGAATTTACGCTGTATATACTACTGTACTACAAGCAAGTACTACAGGTACAATTGACTGGGTATCTCCACAAATTCCTTTCAGCTATGGTCCCAGGGCTATCCCAATCATATGAACGAAAGTTTTGAGCTTTGGTCGAATCGATAGTCTAATATAAATATGAAATACCAAATTCTGATCGCACCAATACATTCAAAACTTCCGATCAGGATATTTGATTTATTAGAAGGCCCACCATATAAATTATGTAAAGTCAACCTTCAAACCAATAAAATCATACCCAACATTGCAGCTATGAGTGAATTAGTCCGGCAGAGCTTCTCGCGTAAGTGATATACATGTAAAGGAAGCGGAAGGGGTGAAGGGGGGGGGAGAGTTTGGTTTAATGTCGCACTCAAGATTATTTCACTCATATGGTGACAGCCTGTTTGGTTGGTGGAGGAAGCCGGAGTACCCGGATAGGACCACCGCCCGTCGGTAAGTAGCTGGCTAACTTTCATACATGCACCAGCGGGGCCCGAACTCGAGCCGGTTCAGTAGTGCGAGGCTGGCGATCACCAGCGAAGGTTCTTTGACCACACGGCCACCAAGGGCCCTTTTACTAGTAAAGATAATATCAGTGCATCACAGGGGACACTTAAGACATATCTGTCAACTCCGTAGCCCATAGTGCCAATAAAACTCTATTTACATTACAACAAGAACTTGAGTTGTCGACCACGCAGACCGAGATATTTACCGTGAAAGGCGCAAAAAAATTTCCACGAAGTAGTACGGAAAAGCTAAATTTCCAGAATACAAATACGAAAAGGCAATGCCATTCACTCATAGAGGAATAGATGGGATTTATTTTTTTGTATGAATATTGTTGTTACATTTAAATTGTAATATGACACTTGAGGTCCGCATTGAATTGGTGATTCATATGCATAGTTTTACCTATGAACCACGTTACCTACCGTGCCAGTTTAGACGTATTGCGAATGAATATTTATGTCACGTCGATTATTATACGGGTATATTTTTTTAGCGACCGAGTTTTTCAGCATAACATATATAGAGACTGAATGTATTTTCTGTTGAAGCACGTCATTTAAAGCATGACGTAAAACTTCATATTTTAGATAGATTTGAGTTTAATATTTGGGAGTTCCTATTTATTGAAGCATATAATTCGGCGTGGAGAGGTGAAAAATAAAAGACAATACCGGTAACGGTTCTCTCGGAGAAATCATTAAAATACAGTTGTAATTGTATATTCATGCGAGGTTTGGTTTTGCGTATGTCTCGTGCATAGGGACATGTATTAATTGGATTGCATATACATACCCATCTCACACCTGGGTATGTATACGCTTAAAACTAAAGTGTTGGAAACTTAGTCGTAAAGTGTTGAAATAACCCTTTAAGTGTGTCCACAAGGACAACACTTAAAGAGCAGTCCCTGTTGACACACTAACAGGGTTATTTCAACACTTTACGAGTAAGTTTCAACACTTTAGTTTTAAGCGTAAATATATGCAATCCAATTGATACATGTCCCTGTGGTCTCGTGTCACAACGAAGGCTTTACACACTGTCACAAAGCGGAACTGTTGACCTAAATAACGCCAAAACATTTCCACGAAAGGCTACAATTTCTACGAATCAGAGCAGTACAGTCAAATTCCATGAAATGACACCATTAATCTGAAAAATGTAAAATGCATAGCACGTGAGATACTCATTATGTGAGATACCGTAAGTTGAATTAGAATTGACAAACGACATTGCATCTTTTCTCTGGCCTGTTATGGGTATTTTGTATGTACCGCTGGGACGAGTTTCATACCGAGGCAAAACGCAATAAGCTTTAAATGGGGAGGGGTATGAACGACTTCCCAGTGATAAATTAGTATGCAATAAATAAAGATAAGGAAAGATTGGGGTACTCTGTGACATTTTTCACCTTTTAAACATCTCTATTAGTATTGTCCTGTAGTGTAGCATTCTATACTCTCGTTACACAGTGACTTGAGTAGCAGGGGGTGTCTTCGTCGATGTTGTTGTTGTTGTGATTATATATATAATTTTTTTTGCAAGAATATATTTATTTCCCACCTTTTCATACACCACAATGACAGTAGATGTCATAAAAATGCTTTATATACGCCCTAAATCGATCTACATACCCCTCCTCTACTAGATCTCCATCTCTAATAACAAGTGTGGTTACTTAATGTTAAAGCCGTATACCGAATTTCGCCACGAATCCCGGTACAGGGGGTAATTCGGGTGTCTGCAGACAACCAACAGTAAATGGATGAGCAGACGTGAACTATGGTGAAAACTAAACGGGCGTGGAGAATTCCATGAGGTAAGTTCTCCTGCATTCGAAGCTTTTCGGCCTCGATTTCAAAAGTCTTCGGAAGTCTTTTATCAGTTACTGGAAACCAGCCATATCGTGGAGAATGTATTGTGTACCGGGATTCGTGGCGAATTCTTTAACATTAAGTAACCCCACTTGTTATTAGAGATGGAGATCTAGTAGAGGAGGGGTATGTAGATCGATTTAGGGCGTATATAAAGCATTTTTATGACATCTACTGTCATTGTGGTGTATGAAAAGGTGGGAAATAAATATATTCTTGCAAAAAAAATTATATATATAATCACAACAACAACAACATCGACGAAGACACCCCCTGCTACTCAAGTCACTGTGTCTCGTTATAACTTATATTTAGGATGAAATAATCTGAAATCTGAAATATCTGTTATATTTTTCTCCATAATTCGTTTTTTTTTTTAACTTAAGAAAAACGTGTCCCAGTTTACCCTACTATGGGATACACTGAGACACCCACTGGGTGCTATGGGACAATAATCAAAACACATGATATATCAAGTATATACTATTACGTTTCATAGGAGTTTAGAAGATTCAACAGCGATGGTTAAGTTAGTTGCTGTTTTATACCCCTGCTTTTCGTAAAATATTTCCCAGAGGTCAAATTTGAGGAAAATATATTTTGTATGATTCTCATTCCAACGAAAGCAATTGACTTTGAAAGCTTTTCTAAAACTCACGAAACCTGATAGCATTAGCAATTACTGTCGTCTAGGAAACAAAATAATGCATTCTAATAGCATTTTAGGATGGAAGTAAATTTCATCGTTTGATTACTATTGTCCCAGTGTGCCCTAGCAAAAGTATCTCAGTCCGCCCCAGGTGCATGATATTTTCCGTTCTATGGAAAAAACTACTACATACATCTGCGATAATTGAAGGATATGATTTAAATTGTATCTTTGACCATCCTTTCTCAGTGGTAACAAAACAGCCATGAAGTACTGCTGAAAACTTGGTATAACAAAATATCATCCTTAGTCCTCAAAATTTAATTGGACTACCCAAAAACAATTTTTTGCTCGTAAGATTTTACCAATGATATTTGTTATTTGTAATCAATATAGGTGTTGTTTGGGAGTGGTAGCTTTCTGCTGATAATATTGCAAAGTGCTTCCTGTACTTAATAAAGGAGCTAGACGGCTTTTCCCACTGTGCTCCATGTCCCACTGTACCCCAATATCCCCGGATCAGAATCCCAGAAATGATATTTAAATGGGCAAATGCTGTGCCTCAAAACAGTTTTCGGCTTGACTCGACCGCTCCATCCTTCCGCCACAAAAACAGTGTTGTTTGGCTTGCATGCGAACAAAGTATGGACACTCAGGCACACATCAGTTTTCAAAGCGAGGAAATAGGAAAGACACATATTTATGCTTTCACCATTCAAAGTGAGAACACATACTTTATTTACCTTTTCACTGTGAGTATTAGGAAAGGGAGACATGTATTAACGAGGATGAGGCATCGTCATTTTATCAAGCAAAGGATACATTATGTGACAATAATACGGGAATAACTCCGTTGTGTGAGATGGTAATCAAGCTGAAAATTTTTATCAATCCAAAACCTGCTAAATCAGATTTTTCTAGAAGTTTACATACTGAAATATCAGCCTCGAAAAACCTGAGATGTTCCGTTGTATAAAAATGGATATATAATTGATCAAAATGTGCTTCTTGGCCTGATTTGGTAGTTTTGAGGCATTTACAGTGAGGATTTTCTCTTGTTGCAAAAATATGACACCTCAAACCAAAATCATTTTGTCACACAATATATTAGGAAGTTTGTTTATTGGAAAGGACCTCGAATGGTTTAAGGTGTCATATTTTTGCTACAGGAGAAAACCCTTCATGAAAATTCCCCAAAACACCAAAATAAGTCGGGAAGCACATTTTGATCAATCATATCTCCATTTTCATGCAACTCAACACCTCAGTTTTTTCGGAGGGCATATTTCAGTATGTAAGCTCAATGAAAAATCTTATATGGCAGGTTTTGGGGTGGAAAAAAATTCGGCTTTATTACCATCACACACAAAGGAGTTTTTCGTATGTAAACGTCACATATCCTTTCTATGTTACCTTTCGAACCTGCTCTGATTTATCTGGCCACCTTCAGTTTTCAAAATCCGAGGCGTAAATTTCACATACGAACGTTCGACGAACCAATCAGAACCTACACACCGATTGTGTGTAGATTGACATCATCCTCAAGTAGGTGCGTCATTACTCCGAATATGGTGATTGTTTTGGTCCAATATATAGGTCAGACAATCGCTCTTCTATGACACATTTCGAAGTTCAAATGGTTTCGAAGTCAGTGACGTCGCGTGTCTATAAGTTATTTGAACCTTGAAGGGGCCCAGATATATCAAGGGAAGTTCGAAGTGGGGACGTAGAAATTAGCTTGATAAATTGAAGATGGGTTGAGGGTGCGCTCCACACCTAAATGATTTGTGGCTAAAAGCAAGCAAGGATTCGGGTCTTCGGTCATAAATAGATGAAAAATCTTTAACAAAAACCTTGTAAAAATATATATTTTCCAAATGGGCACACTCATGCCATTATTTCAGGGCACGATTTAGCTAACGAAATTGGAAATGAAGGGCGTGCATTCCACTTAAACCGTCTCCAACTTTTCAGAAAAATTCCATAAAATGTATGAAAATGTGTCAAATTCGACCCACGACCTAGAGAAAACGCACGAAATGATTTTCTTTTTATGCACGTTAAAAAACAGGGGGTCGACTAGACTGGATCCAGCCCCTGTTTCATAATGTATTTTAAACGGGAAACAAGAGGAAGTAACTCTGCCTATTAAGAAATGCTTGAAACAGGGACTGGACGGAACGTCACAAGGGAGCTAACTTTGCAAGAAAAAATGCACAATATACTGTGCATTTTTTGTCACCAATGAACACTCCGTATTCTGACCCCGCCCCCAACTCAAAGGATTTGATTGGTTCGTTCATATACGCACGCTGGAATCAATGCGTTCTTGTGACGTCAACAATGAGAATGACGTTACTACCATGACCTCAACAATGGGAATGACGTTACTGCCGAGACGTCACATTATGGCGTTAGAATGAAATTGATACAAATGTTGCGACTGAAGGAAAAAACATGTCAATCGTCCAGACTAACCACGCCTCCAGATGGAATCTTTACACGACGAAACCCATCAAATCGTCCAGTCTCTATTTTAAAAATATTTTTTTCATTTTTTTTTTTTTTTCATTTTTTTTTTCATTCTATTTAATTATTTATTTATCAAACGTATACATTTATTAAAGATCATTTTATTATTATTAAATAGTACATATGAAATAGAGACTCATCCAGTCTAGGGGTCGACCTACTCGTTTTTTTTGTAAAATTTTATCGCCATAAAGGAACCAACATTTCTGCTCTCCGAAAAAGTGCGGATTTTGGCCTGCCAAACATTCATTTCCGGACACGATCAACTCTGTAGTGGCGTGTAGGTGCGATCAACAAGCAATTGCTATATCCTCATTTGGATAAATGGTTACGTCCAGCAGGGTGATACTATAGATATCAGTTAGTAGAAAGGCAGGAAGAATTACCATGCTGTCAAAAACGGGCGACCTTCCTTATTATGAAATTACTATGAAATTTGTGCGAAACCGTGGCAAGTGTGGAGTGCACCCTATGACGTCATGCGGAGTCACGCGGAGGTGACGTCACTTTCGGTCAAGTGACTTCCGGGTCAAAGATTATTTCCGGTCACTTCCGCGTCCAAAGTCATTCCGGGATGATGTCACGTGTGTAGAATATATTAAAAATATATATATAAAATTGGGCATAACAAGCAAGAATTATCCGCCCCTAAATACGATCCCATAGGCTTTTTTGACATATCAAGTCGGTGCTTAAGTAGTATGTAGCACGCAAATTGATGTGTTAGCGCCTCACTGCGCATGCGCAGAAAAAAAAATGTGGCGGTATTGTGGCGGTATTGGGGCGTTGTGCGCAGGTGAATGGGGCGCAGGTATGACGTCACTTCCGGTCTGGGTGAATGGGGCGTGACCTTGGGGGCATGTATTTCTCCGCGGTGATGCGGTCTGGCGGTGATGCGGTCTGCCTCTGCGGACCGAAAGTAGTCCCAAACTCGTGGGTTTTCGTGGAAGTTTTCGGCAATCTGTAGGGACCGCTAGTGGGCCGATGGGGTCGAGTGAGGTATCAAAGTGAAGCATTCGTGAAGGGGCATTTGATGGGCTGGGTGTGGGGTTGACATATCGGCCTTCTGCGCATGCGCGGTGGCCGAAGGGTATGAAAATAGCCTTTTTAGAACTAGGGGAGCCCCTAGTGGACCGATGGGGTCGAGTGAGGTATCAAAGTGAAGCTTATGTGAAGGGGCATCTAATGGGCTGGGTGAGGGGTTGACATATCGGGCTTCTGCGCATGCGCGGTGGCCGAAGGGTATGAAAATAGCCTTTTTGGAACTAGGGGAGCCCCTAGTGGACCGATGGGGTCGAGTGAGGTATCAAAGTGAAGCTTATGTGAAGGGGCATCTAATGGGCTGGGTGAGGGGTTGACATATCGGCCTTCTGCGCATGCGCGGTGGCCGAAGGGTATGAAAATAGCCTTTTTGGAACTAGGGGAGCCCCTAGTGGACCGATGGGGTCGAGTGAGGTATCAAAGTGAAGCATTCATGAAGGGGCATCTAATGGACTGGGTGTGGGGTTGACATATCGGCCTTCTGCGCATGCGCGGTGGCCGAAGGGTATGAAAATAGCCTTTTTGGAACTAGGGGAGCCCCTAGTGGACCGATGGGGTCGAGTGAGGTATCAAAGTGAAGCTTATGTGAAGGGGCATCTAATGGGCTGGGTGAGGGGTTGACATATCGGCCTTCTGCGCATGCGCGGTGGCCGAAGGTATGAAAATAGCCTTTTTGGAACTAGGGGAGCCCCTAGTGGACCGATGGGGTCGAGTGAGGTATCAAAGTGAAGCATTCATGAAGGGGCATCTAATGGACTGGGTGTGGGGTTGACATATCGGCCTTCTGCGCACGCGCGGTGGCCGGAGGGTATGCAAATAGCCGTGTTGGAACTAGGGGAGCTACTAATGGTCCAATGGGGTTGAGTGAGGTATCAAAGTGAAGCCTAGGTGAAGAGGCGTTCAGGCAATGGGGTGGGTGCATGTAAAATTTTTCCTGAAAAAAAAAACGGAAAACGGACTTTATCGAAAAACCTGGGAAAATGCCTATATGGGGTATGAGGGGTATATAGGTCGACGGGCTTAACGGGGCTTGTCTATCAATAGAGTTATCTCCCCCTAGTTCCAGGGTGGGTGTATGTAAAAATTTTCCTGAAAAAATACGGAATACGGACTTTATTCTAAATTACGGGAAAATGCCTATATGGGGTATGGGAGGTATAGGACCATCCTGGGAAACCTACTTCTCCACATTTGCGGTAGGGTTGTGGGGTCTCGTTTTACTCGTCTCGTCATTTAGAACATGATAGGAAGTGTCCCCGTGCGAATCGGTGAAATTTTTGAAAAAGTACGATATAGCCTCATATAGTCCCATACTGAGGATATAGGATCAATGTTTGTCCCCCTGGGAAACGTACTTCTATACATTTGCGGTAGGGTTGTGGGGTCTCGTTTTACTCGTCTCGTCATTTAGAACATGATAGGAAGTGTCCCCGTGCGAATCGGTGAAATTTTGAAAAAGTCACCGAGGCCTGGGAGGTAGGCCCATAGGCCTGCCTATACTGCATGGCTATGGGTGTATAGGCCCATACAGGGGTGTGGACATGTTGGAGTCTAGAGTGAGTCCTAATGGTCCAATGGGGTCGAGAGTGAGGTCTTATTTTGAAGCTCTCGTGGAGGAGCACTTGACTACACTAATGGTTCGTCCGTGTTCAATAGTCTGCGCATGCGCAGTCTGGCCGTAGTATAGAAAACAGGCATTTTGGGTGCTATGTAGGGGTGTGTTTGGGTTAGAAATGAGCTAATCACGGTTCGAATGGGTCGTGTGAGGTGTCAAAGTGAAGCTTGTGTGGGGTAGAGTCAGAATGGTGTGTTTTTGAATGCATGTCGCGTTAATCTGCGCATGCGCAGTTGGTTGTAGTAAGTAAGTGGCCATTTTGGGGCAGTGAAGGAAGTTATTTGGGGTGGAGATGGGCTAATCACGGTTCGAATGCGTCCTGGAAGGTGTCATCTTGTAGTTCTCGGGGTGTATATTCCGATTTGAGGGATGTTCGCGTCATCTGTGACGTCATCGGTGACGTCATCGGTACGAGTAGTAGCGAAAGTGGACATTTTCGGGCAGTACATGAAGGTATTTGGGGTCGAGATGGGCTATTCACGGTTCGAATGCGTCCTGGAAGGTGTCATCTTGTAGTTCTCGGGGTGTACATTCCGATTTGAGGGATGTCCGCGTCATCTGTGACGTCATCGGTGACGTCATCGGTACGAGTAGTAGCGAAAGTGGACATTTTCGGGCAGTACATGAAGGTATTTGGGATCGAGATGGGCTATTCACGGTTCGAATGCGTCCTCGAAGGTGTCATCTTGTAGTTCTCGGGGTGTACATTCCGATTTGAGGGATGTTCGCGTCATCTGTGACGTCATCGGTGACGTCATCGGTACGAGTAGTAGCGAAAGTGGACATTTTCGGGCAGTACATGAAGGTATTTGGGGTCGAGATGGGCTATTCACGGTTCGAATGCGTCCTGGAAGGTGTCATCTTGTAGTTCTCGGGGTGTACATTCCGATTTGAGGGTGTCCGCGTCATCTGTGACGTCATTGATGACGTCATCGGTACGAGTAGTAGCGAAAGTGGACATTTTGTGGGTGCGTGAGGGGTGAGTTTGGTGTAGAGATGCACCATCCTTAGTCCGAATGCGTCGTGTGAGGTGTCATTTTGTAGCTCTCGGGGTGTACATTCCGAATTGAGGCATGTCCGAAGCATCTGTGACGTCATCGATGACGTCATCAGTAGGAGTATTAGCGAGAGTGAGCCTTTTGGGGCAGTGCAGGAAGGTATTTGGTGTAGAGATGGACCATCCGCGTTGCGAATGCGTCGTGTGGGGTATCATGTTGTAGCTCTCGGAGTATAGACCCTGATTTCAGGGATATTTATAGCATCTGTGACGTCATTGGTGACGTCATTAGTACAAGTTGTAGCGAAAGTGGGCCTTTTTTAGCAGTGAAGGATGTTATTTGGTGTAGAGATGGACCATCCGCGGTCCAAATGGACCGTGTGAGGTGTCATCTTGTAGCAACGCCCACCAACACCATTCTTAATGCTTCAACGCCCTGGTGAAATAGCTCAGAAGCTCTGATATGCCATGGAATTGTCACTAATTCTTCGAAATGCTGTGATGCCCGTCAACGCCCGTCGTTACACTTTAACACTCTAACATAACGCCATGATATAGACCAGAGAGAGAACAACAACAGCAACAACAACAAGGATGACACATGAGAGAACAACAACAACAAGAAGTTTTTTTCATATAGTTTATTTTCCCCAATGTTACATCATACCCACGCTGGGGGAGCCGCGTTGGGTATATTTACAATTCAAGAAGATTCTTATCCAATCAGAGGCCACCATTTGCATGTTTCATATTCGTTCCTGTCCGTTAGATGTATTCTTGTCCAATCAGAAGTCTCCATTTCAGAAAGTGCCATCTGAACCGTTTATTCTAATCATCGTCGGGCAGGCCAGGATACCGTTGAGGCAACATATCCTCAGATAGTTGTTTGCGCATTCTGAGTATCTATCAGTGCATGGGTGAATACTTTCATCCGATGGAGGTGGTGGTCAGTTTAACCACGAAGAACGCAACATTGGTCATTATCTCCACTATCCACTTGGTGTTACAATTCAAGAAGACTTGTCCAATCAGAGGCCACCATTTGCATCTGTCATATTCGTTCCTGTCCGTTAGATGTATTCTTGTCCAATCAGAAGTCTTCATTTCAGAAAGTTCCATCTTCGGCCATGTTCGCTTTGAACCGTTTATTCTAATCATCATCGGGCAGCCCAGGATACCGTTGAGGCAACATATCCTCAGCTAGTTGCTTGTGCATTCTGAGTATCTATCAGTGCCTGGGTGAATACATTCACCCGATGGGTTGGTCGGTCAGCTTGGTCACGAAGAACGTAACATTGGTCACCCTCTCCACTGTCCACTTGGTGTTGGGGCGTTGTTGTTGGGCCCATTTCAAGGGATCCGCCACTTTGGAACCGCCATCTTGGATATGTCCCATAATGCACCGGCATTCTCGTCTCGCGAGACTCCCTACTGCGAGAAAGAGTCTCACGCGTAAATGGGAGCCATCCCCCCAAAATTTGGGGGGTGAGTAGGCAGCGTATGATTATCTGGCTTGTCACTGACCTGCTGACTCCGCCGAGTTAGAAGCGAATTGTTAAACATAACGTGGGCTATATAATTGGGAAATGACTCTTTCCGTTTCGGAGCATATCAATCGCGAACAAATTATTGTCGGTATGTATACTTGGCCGTGAAAGCGAGTTATCTAATACAGGAAGTAGTTCGCGGGTAGACACGGCTCGCTTTGAGAATGATGTCATGCTGCCTCGCTTTGAGATTGGAGATTCAAAAATGTCACCAGTTTACATGAGAGTCGCTTTGGTCTCCCGCGGGTAGACACGGCTCTCTTTGAGAATGAATGCACCGGGTGGAAACCTTTGCACTGCGCGCCGGGGTCAAAGGTCAGTTCCGGTCACCTTTAGCGACGTACACCAAACAGAAGCGAGTATTTAAAATCCGTCATGAAACCTTTGCGCGCCGGGGTCAAAGGTCAGTTCCGGTCACCTTTAGCGACGTACACCAAACAGAAGCGAGTATTTAAAATCCGTCACAGAGCTCTCGTCCAATCAGAAGCGAGTATTTTGACCCGGTGCATTATGGGACATATCCAAGATGGCGGTTCCAAAATGGCGGATCCAACATGGTGGCTCCAAAATGGCGGCGTATGAGAGCTTCTGGACATGGACCTGATAGAAGTCCGGAATGGTGGAACATTCGTAAACATTCGGGCACTTTTACATCCGGGGACTTTTACATCCGAAGAGACACGGAAGTGCCCGAACATGATATCAGCTAGCGTGCTATAAAAGGGAAGCGGTCTGGCCGTTTCATCAGACACTCTGTCAACCACCAAGATGTTCACTTGTACTACGTGCTCGAAATCATTCACTCGTCTGCACGACTTGCGCCGCCATGAGGCTACCAAGCACGAAGGAACCGCCCGGTATAACTGTACGATATGTACACTGTCGTTTCAGCGCCCGGATCATTTTACAGCGCCACACACGTGCACGCCATGAAGTACCCAAGCGTCCATGCGAAGAATGTGGTCGGCTTTTCAAACTGACCAGTCAGTTGCTGCGACACCAACGCACACGACATCCTGTTCCGCACCCACGTTTGCAGATAGAAGAGCCCGTAGGCATCAATATCGAAACAGGGGGAACTCCCACCCATCGCACGAGGGCCGATGATGATGTCGCCCTAATTCAACAGTCAAATTCCGACGACAAGACCTTGGGCCAGATTTTTGTACGACGTGGAGGGTAAAGTACACTTCGTGGACGAAGCCATAAATGTTCCCAGCGATCTGTTACACGAAGACCATCCAGTGAGTGACATTTATCGGCGCCATTGGCCCATGATCCGGCACTGTTTCTACCGTCATCGCCCTATTCAAGATATCCACAATTTCCGACTGACCGACCTCGCCCGTCTACGTAGCTACGTAGAAGCCATCTTCAAAGATCAAACTACGGCCTTCAAATTGAATCTGGCGGTTGGTTATGTGCTGCAGCATAAAGAGACAGTCCAAGTCCGATATTTTTACCCGAGCAGTAACATCCGGGTATTTGACCAACCGTTTACCATCATTAACCGGACGTCGCTAGAGACGATGCTGGAGAAACTGGACACCGTGGATCCCTTGGAATGGGCTCAGCAACAACGCCCCAACACCAAGTGGACAGTGGAGAGTGTGACCATTGTTACGTTTTTCGTTACCAAGCTGACCGACCACTCCCATCGGCTGAATGCGTCACTCATGCACTGATGAATACCATAACATGCCGTACATACTCTATATGTATACATGTTGATCGTTGACGGTACGGAGGTGACCGAAGAGACACGGATGTTACCGAAGATGTCACGGCTCGGCCCTCGACTTGGGGATAGTTGAACTGAGTGTGCTAAAAATAGATCACCAGCTAGCGTGCTATAAAAGGGAAGCGGTCTGGCCGTTTCATCAAACACTCTGTCAACCACCAAGATGTTCACTTGTACTACGTGCTCGAAATCATTCACTCGTCTGCACGACTTTCGCCGCCACGAGGCCTCCACCCACAACGATGCCCGGTATACTTGTATAATCTGCGCACGGTCATTCAATCGCAAGGATCATTCACTGCGTCATGAGAGGGTACTCCACGCGGGTGCGACGGTACTATGTAATGATTGTGGTCGACTCTTCAAACGACCCAGTCGGTTTAGACAGCACCAACGTTTGATGCAT
>JAVTVY010042152.1:0-18907 GCA_036873755.1 Hanleya hanleyi
AGAAGATTTGTTAGGTTTCAGATGAAATTCAAGATGGCGGCTGAAACAATTGACCAATCAGAAACAATTATAAGTATGCATTAGCTTTCACCCTGTTCTGTCAGTCTGTGAAGTTTCAGACTTATCAGTCAGATAACTTCTGAGAAAAAAATGACACAAAAATGTGCCAGAGGAATAATAAGAAAAATCAGAACAATCTTAATAAGTCTTCCAAGTGAATTGGAAGCCTTAATAAATATACTGAAAATATCGTTTCTCACGCCCTTCTGGCTTGAAATCGTAATAGATGCACTAGAACTGCAAGCAGTTATGAGGCTTCCATCTCTAGACTGCTGTTGCAATTGCGATAACAATATTTCATGCTCAGGTACCTATGGTGTACGCTGTTAAAAACATGACAAAAACTCAGAAATGGGTTTAGAGCTTCTAAAGACACCTTTTCTTGGTCAGCAGCACGTGGGAAACACGTTTCTGGCCTTTGTTTGCGTCCTAGACGGCTCCTTCATCGAAATCAAAATGTTAGTACGTTGAAATAGGTACAGAAAACTGTGCCTGGAGTCCAGAAATAGACTTGAATGGAGAAAGTTGAGCTTGAAAATTAGTCGCTCGGACATAGCGCTTCTCACAGTATGCATTTGTTAAGTATAGTTTCAGCCATATGCTCAGACCTACTCACGGGTCACGTTCTACCATACCTCTGAAACTAATAATGCGATCATACTAAAATTTGACTGTCATCATACCCGTTTTACAGGGAGTATGTATGTCAAAAATCAGAATAATCCGACCCGCCGTTTCTGTAATATTACACAAAAGTACTTCAAAAATCATGTGATTGTCAGCATTATTTGACAATCTGACAGTTTTGATTGATCTATAGCGGCAAAACTATCACAGATACGAAGAAATGGATGGCACACTTGTGAAAGAGCTGCTCCAGGAGAACAAAATGCAACAAATTAGAAGCCTCTATCTCTAACGGTTCGCGAGTTACAGCTCTTCAAACATGCGTTCAGTTTTTGATAAAATTCAAGATGGCGGCAAAACCACGTGACCTAGAAACTTAATTTTTGCATATTTCCCTTCGCCATATCATGTAGCATATATCTACGTATTTGTCTGGTCAAAATCTGCTAATTTCAAATTTGACATTTGACCTATTTTGGTAGGTCACTTCTGGTCATTTTGTTGTAAGGATCAGCTTCTCTTTATCAAATCTGAGCGGGCCAATTTGACTGGTGACATATGTCAAATATTCGCAGAATCGGTATGGTAGTTACTGAGGAGAAGATTTGTTAGGTTTCAGATGAAATTCAAGATGGCGGCTGAAACAATTGACCAATCAGAAACAATTATAAGTATGCATTAGCTTTCACCCTGTTCTGTCAGTCTGTGAAGTTTCAGACTTATCAGTCAGATAACTTCTGAGAAAAAAATGACACAAAAATGTGCCAGAGGAATAATAATAAGAAAAATCAGAACAATCTTAATAAGTCTTCCAAAGAATTGGAAGCCTTAATAATAATAACTAGAACTGCAAGCAGTTGTAATGGCTTCCATATGTAGACTGTTGTTGCAATTGCGATAACAATGTTTCATGCGCAGATACCTATTGTGTACGTTTAGCAGGCCTCTGGTTATCCCGTGAAACGTGCAGGCTCATTCACTCCACTGTTGGAAACATGACAAAAATTCAGAAATGGGTTTAGAGCTTCAAAAAAAAATTTTTCTTGGTCAGCAGGACGTGGGAAACACGTTTCTGGCCTTTGTTTGCGTCCTAGACGGCTCCTTCATCGAACCGAAAATGTTAGTACGTTGAAATAGGTACAGAAAACTGTCCCTGGAGTCCAGAAAAAGACTTGAATGTAGAAAGTTGAGCTTGGAAATTAGTCGCCCGGAGATAGCGCTTCTCACAGTCTGCTTTTGTTAAGCATAGTTTCAGCCATAAGCTCAGACCTACTCAAATGTCACGTTCTACAATACCTCTGAAACTAATAATGCGATCATGCTTAAATTTGACTGTCATCATACCCGTTATATAGGGAGTATGTATGTCAAAAATCAGAATAATCCGACCCGCCGTTTCTGTAATATTACACAAAAGTACTTCAAAAATCATGTGATTGTCAGCATTATTTGACAATCTGACAGTTTTGATTGATCTATAGCGGCAAAACTATCACAGATACGAATAAATGGATGGCACACTTGTGAAAGAGCTGCTCCAGGAGAACAAAATGCAACAAATTAGAAGCCTCTATCTCTAACGGTTCGCGAGTTACAGCTCTTCAAACATGCGTTCAGTTTTTGATAAAATTCAAGATGGCGGCAAAACCACGTGACCTAGAAACTTAATTTTTGCATATTTCCCTTCGCCATATCATGTAGCATATATCTACGTATTTGTCTGGTCAAAATCTGCTAATTTCAAATTTGACATTTGACCTATTTTGGTAGGTCACTTCTGGTCATTTTGTTGTAAGGATCAGCTTATCTTTATCAAATCTGAGCGGGCCAATTTGACTGGTGACATATGTCAAATATTCGCAGAATCGGTATGGTAGTTACTGAGGAGAAGATTTGTTAGGTTTCAGATGAAATTCAAGATGGCGGCTGAAACAATTGACCAATCAGAAACAATTATAAGTATGCATTAGCTTTCACCCTGTTCTGTCAGTCTGTGAAGTTTCAGACTTATCAGTCAGATAACTTCTGAGAAAAAAATGACACAAAAATGTGCCAGAGGAATAATAAGAAAAATCAGAACAATCTTAATAAGTCTTCCAAGTGAATTGGAAGCCTTAATAAATATACTGAAAATATCGTTTCTCACGCCCTTCTGGCTTGAAATCGTAATAGATGCACTAGAACTGCAAGCAGTTATGAGGCTTCCATCTCTAGACTGCAGTTGCAATTGCGATAGCAATATTTCATGCTCAGATACCTATGGCGTACGCTGTTAAAAACATGACAAAAATTCAGAAATGGGTTTAGAGCTTCTAAAGACACTTTTTCTTGGTCAATAGCACGCGGGAAACACGTTTCTGGCCTTTGTTTGCGCCCTAGATGGCTCCTTCGTCGAAATCGAAATGTTAGTACGTTGAAATAGGTACAGAAAACTGTGCCTGGAGTTCAGACTATGACTTGATTGGAGAAAGTTGAGCTTGGAAATTAGTCGCCCTGACATAGCGCTTCTCACAGTATGCTTTTGTTAAGTTTAGTTTCAGCCATAAGCTCAGACCTACTCAAATGTCACGTTCTATAATACCTCTGAAACTAATTACGCGATCATGCTGAAATTTTACAGTCATCATAGCAGTTATACAGCGAGTATGTATGCCAAATTTCAGAATAATCCGACCCGCCGTTTCTGTAATATTACACAAAAGTACTTCAAAAATCATGTGATGGTCAGCATTATTTGACAATCTGACAGTTTTGATTGATCTATAGCGGCAAAACTATCACAGATACGAAGAAATGGATGGCACACTTGTGAAAGAGCTGCTCCAGGAGAACAAAATGCAACAAATTAGAAGCCTCTATCTCTAACGGTTCGCGAGTTACAGCTCTTCAAACATGCGTTCAGTTTTTGACAAAATTCAAGATGGCGGCCAAACCACGTGACCTAGAAACTTAATTTTTGCATATTTCCCTTCGCCATATCATGTAGCATATATCTACGTATTTGTCTGGTCAAAATCTGCTAATTTCAAATTTGACATTTGACCTATTTTGGTAGGTCACTTCTGGTCATTTTGTTGTAAGGATCAGCTTCTCTTTATCAAATCTGAGCGGGCCAATTTGACTGGTGACATATGTCAAATATTCGCAGAATCGGTATGGTAGTTACTGAGGAGAAGATTTGTTAGGTTTCAGATGAAATTCAAGATGGCGGCTGAAACAATTGACCAATCAGAAACAATTATAAGTATGCATTAGCTTTCACCCTGTTCTGTCAGTCTGTGAAGTTTCAGACTTATCAGTCAGATAACTTCTGAGAAAAAAATGACACAAAAATGTGCCAGAGGAATAATAAGAAAAATCAGAACAATCTTAATAAGTCTTCCAAGTGAATTGGAAGCCTTAATAATAGCAAAAACAATAGGTTTCCAGCCATACTGGCATGGAACCCTAATAAATTGCTTCTCTTTATAGGCGTGTGAGTCTGCATGTTACACGAAATGTGGAGACAGACCGTGTTTATCGTATGAGGGCAACAGTTTGTGTGGTGTTATATAGCGATCCGGACAGAAAATCGTTTTATTATTGGTTGCCTTTCCTTGTCAGGCCTCCTGGTCATTTGAAAAATTGCAATGAACAACTTTTCGATCAGTACTTGTTGACTAGGATCACCGATAATGTTAATTGATTTCGTTTCTAAAATCAATTAAATTCAATGTCTGATTATATGCGCTGCATCTCGGCTCATCCTTGCCTTGAAAATGTCCAAAATAGAGGGGATTTCTTGCACATTGAACCATGTAATGAGGAGGATGGATCGTTCCATATTAAATATACCAAAGGCATATGTAATATGTTTTATCAATTGGAAGGAGAGGTAATGTTGAAAAGTTGTACTCATTCCATGATATTTAGTAAATACAATTCAAGTTCATAGGCCATGGAACATTGGTTTCAGCAAGCCGGTATATAATGTGCTGTGGAACTGTAAAAGATTATCCTTGTTGCCATTTTCCATGATCTATTGAGGTCGCTATACTTATTGGTTAGCAAACGACGATTTTTTTTTTATATAACTGGAGATTTTGGTGCGGAAAGACGAACAGCCGATTTATTGGTCCATGGTACTGCATGTAACACAAAACCTTCGTAATATTATTACGGTTTTTACAACAGCGTGAACTTTCAACATTAGCATATTACTTTTAGAATAAGAAAGGATTTTGGATGTTCATTCCATCGCAATGAAGACATTTTTCGGCAGTATGCTGCACTTGTTCATCACTACGGTTCTTAGTCGAGCGTGGTCTTTGAGCAGAAGCCGTTGTTTTTTGTTGTCAAATGTTTATTCCCACCCAAGTGATGTTCATTTCCACCGTATTCGTTCATGGAATGGACCAGACAATGAAACAATTAAATCAGCCGGCACAGTCGTAGTCGTAGAGCGACGTCAAATTTAACTCAGCTGTCTTTTCAAAGAATGAGTGTATGACGGTATGATTGTTGTGTGTCATTTACTCGGATTTTAGTGCTGTTAATTGTTGCGTTTTATCGTATTCTGTTGTCTGTTGAAATACATTGATGCTGGAAATGCGGAACAATGCTGGACAAAGTCTTTGCTGCCTTGAAATTAACATTCGACGATGTGTCTGAAAGTAAACGCCTATCAGTGAAAGCCCCGTAATATTGCGAATGTTTTATGTTACATGCAGTGCAGTAGACAAAAAAAATACTGTATTTCGTCTTTCTAAACCAAAATCAACAGTCATATAATAATGTTCCGTCTTTTACTAACGAATTAGTATAACGAGAGCAGTGATCATGAAAAATGGCAAAAAAGGATATTTTTTTACAGTTGCAACCAATATTTTTTTTATCCCGAGAATAGAAACAATTTATCATTATCACTACAAGGCATATACCGGCTTGCTGAAACCAATGCACGATGACCTAACTATACTATGAAATTGAATTGTGTTTACTAAATGTCATGGAATGAGTGCAATTTTCCAATATTACCTCTCCTTCCAATTGATAAAATATATTATATATGCCCTTGGTATATTCAATATGGAATGAGCTATTCTCCTTATTACATGATCAATATACAAGAAATCTCCTATTTTGCACATTTCAAGGCAAGGATGAGCCGAGATGCAGTGCATATAACCAGACATTGAATTTAAATGATTTTGGAAACGAAAGCAGTTAACTTGGTGATTCTAGTCAACATGGGCTGATCGAACAGATGTTCATTGCAATTTTTGCGCTTGACGAGGAGGCCAGGCAAGGAAATGGAACCTAAAAAACAACGCTTTTCTGTCCGGATCGCTATATAATACCACACCAACTGTAGTCTCCATACGATAAACACGGTCTGTCTCCACGTTTCGTGTAACATACAGACTCGCACTCCCATAAAGGGAAGCAGTTAATTGCAAGATTGTTGTGTTTTACTACCCACAATCTCGTGAAGCAAAGGTACTTTCCAAGGTTAGCTATCAGTTCCACTGTGTGCATTTCACCACTGTAATGGACAAGAGCAGAATACTGCCGAACAAATTCTTTATTGCGATGGAATGAGCATTCGAAATCCTTTCTTATTCTAAAAGTAATATGCTAATGTTGAAACTTCACGCTGTTGTAAAAACCGTAATACTGTTCTTGGCTGAGCGTGGGATTTCAACGATAGCCGTTGACTTTTAGACATATCGTCGAATGTTTATCTCAAAGCAGCAAAGACTTTGTCCAGCATGCTCCGTTTCCGTTCGACACTGCAATTATTTCAACAGACAACAAAATGCTATAAAATGCAACAATTAACAACACTAAACCCCGAGTAAATTTGCTTTTGTGCTACTTAATTTCGGCTCGACACACAACAATCATATCGTCATACACTCAGTCTTTGAAAAGGCAGCTAAGGTAAGTTTGACGTCACACTACATGCTCCGGTCTGCTGTGCTGGCTCATTTAAGTGTTATTTCATTTTCTGGCCAAGTACATGGACGAATGCAATGGACATGAACATGACTTGGATGGGACTAAACATCCGACAACAAAAAGCAACGGCTGCAGTTGAAAGACCACGCTCGATACGATTAACCCTATCTGGCCTGGGCTTTTAGGGACCTGTCCAGGCCTGGGGGGAGGGGGGGGGGGGGCGAAATGGCTCCCCCATAATTATTTTTCTTATCCCTTGAGCTAGGCAGCTGAAACTTACCACACTATACGCTTGGGTCAAGCTCTACCAGAAAACGTAAATAAGATCCAAGATGGTCACAGTGACGTCATTTCCAAAAACGTCATTTTTTGGGCGATATTTCGGTCGGATTCTCCGATTTTTTTATTCATGCAGTTTCTCCGCAAAAACTACAGGATAAATTAGTAAATATTATGATAAATGTGATGAGAAAAATATAGTTTTTGCCCACTTTTCATAGCGGAAAAGCAGACATGTTAAAGAAATATGACAAAAACACTTTTCTGGTACCCCATGAATCTGCCATCTTGAATTTACCCATGATCCTCTGCTGAGAGGGTTATGTAAATGGGCTCAAAATGACCCCAATAAGATAAACTATAAAGTCCCGGAGTTTCAGCACTCCATTTTTCGTCGTTCCGGAGATAGCGCAGAAAGGCCAGGTAGGGTTAAGAAATGTAGTAATGAACAACAGCAGCATACTGCCTAACAAATTCTTTATTGCGATGGAACGAACATTCGGAATTCAAAACATTTTGAATTGTCATTCAAAAAGGAATACGCTAATGTTGGAAGTTACGCTGTTTTGAGAACCGTGATATTGTATCTAGGTCACGGTTTGATATTAACCGTCTGTTCTGCCACTCTGGACAGGTAGAACATATGACGTTCAAACTAGCCCCTTGTCAAGCAAGAAGCTTAGAGACAGGGTCCGTGTTACCCATGCGATCATATATTGCCGTCTTGGCGATATTTTTAACCATGAGCAAAATAAATGCACCAAATTACATATTTAACAGTAAAAGTGTCAGTTCTTTGACAGAAGAAGTTGGAAACTAGTAACCAGACGAATTATTATGCATAACAGACTTCTTAGTGTATTAGCTGCCGACGTTCCGATGTAGATATTAACAGTAGTAGTGGCGCAATATCGTGCACAAAACTAGCCGAATCGTGCACTTCGAGGTAAAAGCATGAAACTTGGCATGGTAGTAGCCAAGGATGTCCTGACCATTTTCTGATAAGGACCCACTCATTTTTCCCAATATGGCCGCCAAATTCAAGATGGCCGCCAACATAATGATTAAATACAGCAATATGATAATAATATTGTTTATTGTTTTAGTTGAGGTCTTGAAACTTGCAGCGATGCTTGTTAGTAATGCTCTAGTCCATTTTCAAGAAAGATCTGTAAAATTAGTATCCAAGGTAGCCCCCAAATTTAAAATGGCGGCCATGATAATGGTCAAATTATTCGTAAATCATCATACAATGCGTAAAGGATTATATCTGTATTGTGCACCAAATGTAATGTGCTGAAGCCTGCTACGAATAAACTTTATCCTTCACGGTAAAATGACAGTCATTTTCAAGATGGCTGCCAAATGAAACACATTTTAATATGAAAAAACAGTCCAAGGACCACTTTCTGGACCTTGGAGCAACGGCGGTCCTCGGAAACATAGTAAGAACTCACGCTTTGGTCCTCATATTACGGTTTATGCGTGTACACACACGCCCGCACACATGCACACACACACACACACAGAAACACACAACCCCCACACACACACACGCGCACGCACACACACATACATGTGTATTGTCCCAAACGAGGACTATGTTCCAAACCCCCCCAATGATGGACTTCTCTCCAAGCTGTTGTCCAGGGCTCATGTTCTGAAGAGTTGCAAGTAACAGCGTAATATATCGATTGTGCACGTGACCGACCTCGAAAACTCGTTTTTTAGACGGCCGTATGACAAATAGCAAAAGAGGACATTTCACACCTGTGTGACAGAACACATTTTTTTCTGTCCAAAGTAGGACATTTCACAAGAAGGCATTTATGTGCCCGAAATGTTGATGAATGGCTACGATTATGTTCTTTTACACCTTTTAAGTTGTTTTACTAGTATGTATTTCACATGGTTGTCCCTTCTTGTGTGTAGCTGTCCTCAATTGGGTATTCTTTATTGAAATCCAATATAAAACGGGTTTAACTGGTCAAGAAAGGACACACGCCACACGATATAAACCTTCAAAACGGGGACAAGACAGCGATGAATATGTCCTCAAATAATGGTTAATTATTTGAATGTGTGTGTGGTTATGTCCTCAATTGGGTACCTTTATCTGACGCTAGTGTGGAAGTGGTTACCCGATGACGAGGATGTATTCCGTACTCTATAAATCTTTAAAACGAGGAAAATAACATCAGCTTTCTTCAAACGGTTGGAGATCATTCAAGCCGGTAGTTGAAAGTTAGTGTAAGAAGTGTTTCATTAGTTGATAGGGGGCAGATTCCATACGAAATGAACCCTTCAAAACGAGGACATTAACCTAAGCTATGTCTATGTCCTCAAATGGTTGCTTAATGAACACATAAAGCCATATCCTCAATTGGGTATTCTTTGCTGAGAGCTTGTGTCGACCGTGTTTTATCAATCAAGAGGACACATACATACTATAGTGGCCGACCTCCACAACTAGTGTTTTTCACGGCAATAAAAAGATAACAAAAAAGGACATTTCACTCCTGTGTGCAGAACACATTTCCTTCTGTCCAAAGAAGGACATATCAACAGTTTCTCAAAATTTGTATTTATGTGCATGAAAAGTTGATGAATGGCTACGAATCTGTTATTGTACACATTTAAAGTTGTTTTACCAGTATGATTTGCACATGGCTGTCACTTCTTCACGTGTGTGTAGCCGTCCTCAATTGGGTATTATTTGTTGAAAGCTGGTATAAAACGGGTTTAACTGGTCAAGAGAGGACACACGCCACTCGATATAAACCTTCAAAACGGGGACAAGACAGCGATGAATATGTCCTCAAATGATTGCGAATTATTCGAATGTGTGTGTGGTTATGTCCTCAATTGGGTACCCTTTATTAATCGCTAGTGTGGAAGTGTGTACCCGATGACGAGGATGTATTTCGCACGCTGTAAACCTTTAAAACGAGGAAAATAACGTCAGCTTTCTTCATGTGCTCAAATGGTTGCAGATCATTCAAGCCGGTAATTGGAAGTTGGTGTAATAAATGTTTCGTTGTTGATAGGGGACATATTCCATACGAAATGAACCCTTCAAAACGAGGACATTCGCCCTATGTCTATGTCCTTAAATGGTTGCTTAATGAACACATGAAGCCATGTCCTCAATTGGGTATTCTTTGCTGAAAGCTTACAAGTGTGGAGTGTTTTAACAATCAAGAGGACACATTACATACGATAGTGACCGACCTCGACAACTAGTATTTTGACGGAGGTAAAGATATAACAAAAGAGGACATTTCACTCCTGTGTGACAGAACATATTTCCTTCTGTCCAAAGAAGGACATATCAACAGTTCCTCAAAATTTGTATTTATGTGCATGAAAAGTTGATGAATGGCTACGAATCTGTTATTGTACACATTCAAAGTTGTTTTACCAGTATGATTTTCACATGGCTGTCACTTCTTCACGTGTGTGTAGCCGTCCTCAATTGGGTATTATTTATTGAAAGCTGGTATAAAACGGGTTTAACTGGTCAAGAGAGGACACACGCCACTCGATATAAACCTTCAAAACGGGGACAAGACAGCGATGAATATGTCCTCAAATGATTGCGAATTATTCGAATGTGTGTGTGGTTATGTCCTCAATTGGGTACCCTTTATTACTCGCTAGTGTGGAAGTGTTTACCCGATGACGAGGATGTATTTCGTACGCTGTAAACCTTTAAAATGAGGAAAATAACGTCAGCTCTCTTCATGTGCTCAAATGGTTGCAGATCATTCAAGCCGGTAATTGGAAGTTGTTGTAATAAATGTTTCATTGTTGATAGGGGACATATTCCATACGAAATGAACCCTTCAAAACGAGGACATTCGCCTATATGTCTATGTCCTTAAATGGTTGCTTAATGAACACATGAAGCCATGTCCTCAATTGGGTATTCTTTGCTGAAAGCTTGTGTGGAGAGTGTTTTTACAATCAAGAGGACACATTACATACGATAGTGACCGACCTCGACAACTAGTGTTTTGACGGCAGTAAAGATATAACAAAAGAGGACATTTCACTCCTGTGTGACAGAACACATTTCCTTCTGTCCAAAGAAGGACATATCAACAGTTCCTCAAAATTTGTATTTATGTGCATGAATAGTTGATGAATGGCTACGAATCTGTTATTTTACACCTTTAAAGTTGTTTTACCAGTATGATTTTCACATGGCTGTCACTTCTTCACGTGTGTGTAGCTGTCCTCAACTGGGTATTCTTTATTGAAAGCTGGTATGAAACGGGTTTAACTGGTCAAGAGAGGACACACGCCACACGATATAAACCTTCAAAACGGAGACAGCACAGCGATGAATATGTCCTCAAATAATTGCTACTTATTCGAATGTGTGTGTGGTTATGTCCTCAATTGAATACCCTTTATTTACTGCTAGTGTGGAAGTGTTTAACCGATGACGAGGATAGTAGTAGTAAAAAGCTAAATTGGATCGTATTTATGCAAATGAGAGCTCTCATCCAATCAGAAGCCGGCAAATCTTCGGCAATCTCCGGTAACGTTCGATCATCTCCGGCAATGTCCGGCCCTCTTCGGCAACGCCCGGCCCTCTCCGGGACAATAAATAGCCTTTATCTGCCCTTCCGAAGCATCCATGGCCTGTACAGGGGTCCCCGACAATATTTGCATCTATTTGCCCATGTTAAATGGCAAGTGGGGAACCCTCAGTTTTCCCATACAATGAAAGGGTCCTAGAAATTGAACCCGGGTCGGTTTATCAAGAGGCAGACGCGTTATCCATTACGCTACGAGTCATATGATATAAACCAAGTTTGAAAATAGCATATATATGTCTACGATATGGCCCATACTGGCGCACTGGCCAATGTTGAACCCAATGGGAAATGTACTCCTGGTCATTGTAGTATGGGCTATTTGGTTTTGTTTTTCACATCTCAACACCTAGAACACGATGGGCAGAGTCCCGAAGCGATTGGTTGAAATTTTTTGAAAAAGTCACTGTGCGCATGCGTAGTGGATGAATAGCGCTGGGAGGGCGTTTTGGGGCCCAAAGGGGTCACGTTACATATTGTCACTCGCGTTACATCATCACTCACGTTACCAACTTCAGTGAGCTGACTAGCACCAAGTGTCAAGTGTATGATCATAATTCTTTGCATACATGTATATGTTCTAAATACCTGACAGATGCTCAGATGAAACAGACTAAATTGAATTAAAAATTGTTGAAGAGATAGTCAAAAGAAATGCATATATATTTCGTCACTCACGTTACATCAGCAGACCTTGGCTTAACATTTGGATTCAGTGACATTATTTACTTAAGACTCATGAAAGCCAATGACTTTTTACAAGTCACAATGGTCCATTGGTTAGAAATATTAACAGTTTTCTCAATTAAAATTACTACAACACAGGAAAACAAGTAGGGCAATTTAGAGGTTGATTTTCGGCCAAAAAAAGTAAAATTCCTTATTAGGTTTAAAAAATGCTTCAGATTAGTGTGTGCTGGAGATATTCATGTGAAAATTTAAATATATACCAAGTGAAACACAAACACCAAAAATGATCACCAAATAGCATATTCAAGGGACTTTTATTTTTTTGCTATTTGTCCCAAGTAGCATGGAATTGACCTTTTGGGGTGTAATTAAAGGTTATACAAAATGGTCTCAAAATCTGCTACTTTTTTGTGCTAAATTGTTGTAGAGGTGATTATATAGACTTGTTTTACATTTTTGTATGTTTTCAAACTGCCCAAGGTTGGAAATAGAAGCAGTAAAGGGCGACAATTTCATGCCCCTTTCAAAACGGCGAAAGCTGTGACCGCTTGACCTGTGACGTCACAACCTGATTACGATCTCGCTCAAATGCCTGTTGTGACGTCAAAATGTCAGCGACATCACGCTAGAACTCCCACAGTTGGGTGAATCTTTCGTAACAACGTCCGACGTCATAGACTATGACGTTTACGGCGCAATCGTAATCAGGTTGTGACGTCATGCACCAGAGGTCATGGCTCCAATACGTTTTCTCCCACATGTGTGCTATTCGTGTCCTAAAACCCACTTCGACGACATTATTCGAGAAAAAAATACTAATTTGTTGTTTGGAACACTACTGGGCATGTTTTAATGCAAAGTAGTATAGAATCATTTGGTATAACCTTTAAACTGATTGCCCTGGCTGATACCGCCCACTATTCTCACCATGATAAATTTTAGATCAGACAATGCCATAATGTTTGCCTCAGTATGTTTGAAAAATATGCAGTATTGGAAGAATATGGGGAATGGAATGGAAGGGGAATTCTTCCCATTGGCATCTAATATATTAATGCTACTTACATGCATCAGTTCATGAACAAAGCTGTACAGAGAAAACAGGCATACTGCATAGATCTGCTCTCCATGTGCCATACACAGCAACAGTGGGAAATTCAGTTGACCTATTTTTTCAAATTAATGAGGAATTCCTATCCCAGCATTCCTCTCACTGAAGTATAGCAGCAGTAAAGCCTTGTTTGTTAGAGACAAGTTGTAGAAGTATAACAGCAGTGTACACAGGAAACAGCTAAAGTTGTAGCTGTATAACAGCAGTATTCATCTGATGTATTCAAATTTGCTATTAGTATTGGCAGTATATCAGAAGTATAGAATTTACATTTTATGTGATCAAGTTGTAGAATTATAGCAGCAGTACACAAAGCGAGAGTGTAAGTGCCAGAAGTATAGTGGCAGTATAAAGAAAAGAGCTGAAATTGCAGTTTAAGAAGTATGACCGCAGTAGAGGGGAGGTCTGTGGAAGTATAGTGGCAGTGTATACTTCCACAGAAGTATATACATGTACTGCTCTTCCGTAAGGGAGCTGACAGCTTCAGAAGACTTTCCATGCACAGGTGTACATGTATATTGTTATTGGCAGATTACTTAAACAAAACCCTCAAAATATGAACGAAAATTAATATTTCATCCCCTAAATAGCACAGGTATATCTTTTAATCACAAAAAGCATGCGTACGAAGTTTCATAACCACTCAATGACAGCTGACAACTGCAGCAAACAAAGTGGAGGAATACATGAACGATTCAACTGGCAGCACTGATACCATGTAAACCAATATTGCAGGTTACAGGAGTCTCTTTTGTCTCTCTGTAACATTAGAAAAGTACTCCATAGTTGTTACCTAAAGCCTGACTTAATTCAGATATATAATATATATAATAATGCCTAAAAAGTGTGTAACATATTAATCCAATTATTTTTAGGATGACATTTTTCTTGGTAAAGCACAGACACAGACGCTGAGTGGGTCAGTCCCCTGAGGATTTGAACTTAAATCTTAATCTTAATCCGATTATTTTTAGGATGACATGTTCTTAAAGGCATAAAATGAATCTACATGTAGTGCTGGATGGGTCAGTCCAGTGGGGATACAAACATTCAGTCTATCAGAAGGGAAATGGGTGTACGCAATCAAGATCCAACTCTCCGAACTTCCTCTTCTGAGAAAGCTGAGGTGGTCGAGTTGTTTAGGCGGCTCGCATTATTTCTGGCGATTTGGTGCTTTTTCTGAGGGCGCTAGTTCACAAATCCCCACGGGACGGACCCATCCATGCTGGGTCCGTCTGTTTTATCAAGAAAATGTCCTAAAATACTAAAAATAATTGGATCAGATTTAGCATCAAACCGCTACATTTTCGCAAACAGGGGCTTCGCTTGACTCCTGCATTAGGTTGTTTATGAGGGGATGTGATGCATCTGGGTTTCGAGATTGAAGATATAATCCAAGTCTGCATGTATGAAACAACGATCCAAACTGCTTCAGACCATAGTATACCACAGTCTGTGTTATGCTAATATCGTCTGCCAATCAACTAATCATTAAGGGTTTGCTAGTGTAATGTTGTTGTAACAAATTGATGTCACTGTAAAAAAGTTTTCAATGGCTTTGAGATAGCAAATCACAGAAAGATGAACTTAACACACACGTTATTTAGGTTTCCTAGAGCAATAATATGCTGAACATGATAAACCGGTGAATATTTGAATAAAAAGATGGCTGAAAACCCATGTTGTGAAATTTTCCGTGCAGAAGATCTTAATTTTGGTGGTCAATTTTTTCAAAACTCCGATTCAATACCATTAACATGACTAGAGAGCTACATTAACCAAGAATACCGGTATCCTGTTTGTCGTTATACATCAATCCTGTCAATCCAGGTAAACCATGATGAAACTGTACCAAGCTAGCCACCTGATTGGCTAACAAATGTAGTTTCAAATTCGCACTAGATGCAGTCAGATATAATATTCCGTGATAATATATCTGAGATTACTGAGATTGGTTATGCATGTAAGCTCACTCAAAATATCCAGTTTTGAGGATAAACTGCATGTAGGCCTACTTCACATCAACTATGTGCAAATTGATTGTTAGCAAGTCATATGATCAATATTTGTTCATCTGAACTAGGTACCAACAGATCTATGCTTACAAGAGCTTATAAATATCCTGCTTTCTAACAGAAATTTGGAGGTATATTTCATTAGAAGTGGTATCTTGTGTGCAAAAAATTTATACAAAGGTTACAATAACAATGTTTTTACTCATATTTTCATTCAAGTACCAGGTTTGCATATACTTAGCCTGAATTATAATATGTGTGTAAATTTTCCGCTTACTGTGATTTGTTATCTCCGAGATATTGAAACTTTTTGAACAGTGACACTAATCTGTTATATCCACCCAATGTCACACGTTGTATCTACATTGTATGCATGTTAAATCGACGTTGGGACTTAATTTCTAACAAAGGAGGTGTTCGCTTTAGATGGATATTTTTCCCTTCAGAGCCGCTCTCTGCTGCTCTATTGTCTCGCTTCGAGCCGCCGGTAAATTGTGACGTAATGCTCAGGTATTCCCCAGCTCTTTGTCAGAGGCGAGGCCAGTCAGATGGGAAATTCTGGTTCATATTCTCATACGGTTACCATTGGCACATATTGGCACATGCATAATTAATTGGGAAAGCAAGCGTCACCACTTGTTGAGGGTCATTTTCTTAATAAAGGCCTTGATATAAGACAAGTTTAACCTTAAATAACTTTTCAATTCAGAGTTACAACTTTCCGCTGCCCGAAGACGAAATTATATATGTTTAACAATTAATTTTTTGCTCTGCTGGATCGTCAGAATATTCAAATACTGACTGTGTGTGGTGTTGCTAGTGTGCAATTCTATTGACGAATTATAATAAAATAAGGGATTATGTGCGTTAAGGGTTCGCTGTCTTTATTTCACTTTAAAGTCCAAAATGATGAAGATGAGAGAAAAAGAAAAAAATGGGAATTTTTTTTTTCGGGTATTTGGGGATTCGAACCAAAATCAGTCCTTGCGTTTGGAGGTGAGCGATCGCTCTCGCGCACCATCGCTCACCTAAATCATATCCAAGGTACACTGTTTTTCGCGCACCTAGATTCAGCAGATTAAATATAGAAATAAGTAGGCTGTGTCTGCTAACGGCCTTATTATGAAATGTACGGACAGTTGGTGTTAATTTTGCAAACTCTTCCACACTGATAATCACTGAGAATAAACTGAAATGCCTTTAATAAATTTTAATCAGCAAACGATCGCCGTCAATTCCAGCGCGGCCATAATTTCTTCGCTTGTTTGACAATCGGTAGTCTCTTGCACAGGTTATTCCTAGCATGGGATCGTGCAATATTTGCCACGTGCGCGGAGAGCTGACAACAATGGCGGTAACTGCAGCAGATCTTCCTTGAACAAGTTGAAGCAGTTGACGAAGTTTTCTAAGAAAGGTAGATGATTTACACATCATTATCAGCACACAGAGCCTGTAGTCAGTAGGATGTCAATACTCTTGGGCAATATTGAACTGGGACTCGTCTGATCATTCGCCAACCATTCTTCTCGTTCACTTAAATACTATCGGCCGATTATTTTCGAGAACCTCCACAGACACTGCTCTTCGCGCATGATTGGTTCCGACGAGTATTATATGCAGAGTGGGCTTGCTCAATCTTCTGGTACGTACTACCCACTGGTGACTGTTGAAATCTTCATCACTTTTGATATTGACTTGTTTAAATTGAAATAGAATAATTTATTTTTATTAATTTTTCGTTTGAAAATAAATTGAAAAATAAAATAATTTAATCAAAAATATAATATGGTAGGTTAAACAATTAAAACAAAATCACTCCCCTCACGAAATTTGGGAGAGCGATTTTCAGCTCTCGTTTTAGCTCTCCTCGGTTAATTTAGGTACACTTTTTTTAGCTCACCATCTTTTTACAAAAGACAAGGACTGCAAAATGTTGATTTACTTTCAATCTGTAGTCTGACACTGTAACCATTCGGCCAAGCAGCTGTTACAATTATCAAAATGAGGAATTATGTGCCAAATGGCGGTGAACCACACCCTTTCAGAACATTACAAGCGTTTTGGCATATTTCAATATCATGAAAATATGACACTTCTAACCAGAACGATTCTTCAGTATCATTTTGGATCAAATCCACCGCATTTCGATATGTAAGATTCGTTTTGGTTGTCATATTTTATATATGAATGGAATTCCCTTCAAGAATATCGCCAAAAATTGCAAAAACAAACAAATGCTTATTTTCTAATACTCGTAATATTTTTTTGACAAATCTATTCTCGGTGAAAATTGAGAATATGAAAATTCAGTATTTTCTCTCTCAAGCTAATAACTTTGAAAGTAAACGAGAGGAAATTATATTTTAGGTTTATGAACGCAACACACTAAGGAAAAAAATACGGTCAAACCGAACATCTCCTTTCTGCGTTGAATCAATGTCGAGTGCCTGCTGGGTCAATTCTGACAATAAAAGAATCTACTGTCTGTAACACCCTTCCTATCCACGATATTTTGGTCAAAATATCAGCTGATACAATTACATTTCATTGAGCACATCAATCATCTTAACCTACTTTGTGTAACTTTCTGTCAACGTTTCAACTAAATATATGCAAAATCAGAGTAAGTCGCCAATACCTGCCATGTTTTTTTAACTCTCTGCGCTGTTGAGAAAACATCATGGTGGCCAGAAAATAACCAGCTCAGTATTGACAAATTTCTTTAATTTTGGATGTATTTATTCAAACTTTGAAAGAAAATTACACAAAAAAAGTATCAGCTGATATTTTCACCAAAACGTTGCAGATAGGAATTATAATTCAGTATTCAGTTTATTTTATTTGCTCTTTGCCTGTTTATTATTTTCTGTATAATGTGTCATATATGTTGATTGTTATGTCTGTGGCTACATGTGAATGCTCTTGTTGTGGTATGTAAAATATACGCAATAAAGTGGATTGAATTGAATCTACATTGGATAGTAGATTCTTGCATGCATAATCAAAATCAGAAATTTGCACATTGTTCGCTCCGACCCAGAACGACATTTGCCAAACAAGAACATCCTCGTTTGACAGTGTGTCTGAGTTGTTTTTGGTATTGAACAGTTGAAGGTCCTCGTTAGACGTAAAATTATACGGTACCTTCACTCTTTAAAATCAGAAACACTGGGATGTATTATTCTCAATGGCCTATAGGTATAGGCCTAAAAAACAGCACACTTGATCCTGACTTACTGCTGTTGTTGTTGTTGAACTTATTGAGATCAACATAATCGCTTTGTTGGAGGAGCTAACCCAGAAACTCTGGCTGTGATAGGTAAATTTAGGGTAAGGGGGCAGCAACAACAACCAAAAATAAAAAATAGACTCCTTAGCCGCTTAACAGAAAAAGAGCTACGTAAACTGCATCTCCACAGTTGCCTATATAATACTGTGGTACATCTAAACAATACATTGTACAAGTGATCAAAACCACCAGGGTGATCAATATATCGGGCATAATTTGTCGATTTTTGGGTGACCACCAAAAGCGGCTACACAGTCAAAGTTTGTCGTGTCAAAAGAGGACACGTTCACTC
>JAVTVY010042153.1:0-17804 GCA_036873755.1 Hanleya hanleyi
CCCACACCAGCCCATCAGATGCCCCCTCACATAGGCTTCACATTGATACATCACTCGACCCCACTGGACCAGTAGTAACTCCCCTAGCTCCAACACGGCTATTTCCATATCCTTGGGCCACACGAGTTGTCTCCCTTGCGTCAATGTGTGCAGATGGCGCTACGGTCGACGCCGTGATGGGGAAAGGGCGTCCCCGCACCATCCTGGAGCCGCCATTTTGTTTGTTGTTTTCTTGCGGAGATACACGGGACAATAAACACTCGACCCTAGGGTAGTACAGATGCTAGACTGATCCTATTAACATGGTACAACACCTATAGATTATGTTTATTATTATTATATGGCTTAGAGGTTTTTTTGAGGGTAATGTGAGGGTTTTTTCTCCCCGTGACCTCCCCACCGCCTCGTTTGCTCCCACAGGCCGCCATCTTAAACCCACCACCCACCACCACAATCCGCCATCTTAAACCCACCACCCACCACCACCAGCCGCCATCTTAAACCCACCACCTACCACCAGCCGCCGCCATCTTAAACCCACCACCCACCACCACCAGCCGCCATCTTAAACCCACCACCCACCACCACCAGCCGCCATCTTAAACCCACCACCCACCACCACCAGCCGCCATCTTAAACCCACCACCCACCACCACCAGCCGCCATCTTAAACCCACCATCCATCCCACCACCCACCACCACACGCATGCGCACACCTCCCCATTATATGTCGCTGTGACGTCACACAAAGTTCTGCGCATGCGCAGTGATGCGCCATTACGTTTAAATGCTCTTTACCTACTACTTCCCGACATACACCGACATAGCTGTTTCACGCTCCAGCCATAACTCCATATAGGCGCACGTCAGTTCTGCATGGGTAGTAGTATGCGTATGCTCATAAATGGGGAATGTTTCTAACTAGCAAGACTGGCAGAAATTGAGAGTATACGTTTTATATGAGTATACTATGAGTGTGAATCCTCGATTGGAATACTTACAGGGACACAAATGTTGGCACCATAGAAACATTTCGAGCAACGGCAAAGGAGAGAGAGAGAATTGAATTTAACGTTCAGCAATATTTCAGCTAGATAGCCACGGCAAAAATATGTGCTTCCGCTTATATAAGCAATTTTAAGTGCTGTGACTAACTGACGATTCTTCCTTTGAGTAACATGACAGTGGATCATAGGGTGTCACATATTACCCATCGTCACAATGTCAATAAGTTTCTTATTGAGCCAAAGGCCATCTTGACCATCTTGCATAGCAGACCGCGTTCCGCCCACTTTCAGTGTTTTCCACAGTTGCCTGACTTGTGGAATGTTTGATGGTAGATGAGTACGTATATTTTCAATAAATTATGGAAAAGAATAATTATTTTTTCTTTAAATCAATTTCTGTAACTATTTTTTCCTCTATATTTATTGATTTTCATAATTTATTGAAAATGTACGTACTCGTGTACCACCAAATATCCTACCAGCTGGACAACTGGCATCAGTCCACTAATGTATTATTATAAAAAAAAAAAAATCAAAATCTAGAAGACTCGCGTCGCATAAATCCAATATTCACCTTGTGGGACATTAACTGTTAAAGTCTTTAGGGGAGTTCACCTTGGAAATTTCAGCTTCCCGCCATTGGCAGCTGACCGGTTTTACCGAATTCCTTGTATCTTGTAAACAGAGAGTCTTCTGACCCCCATTCATCATGACTCCTTCCACCATGCTTTCCCCGAAAATGGCGCAAATCAACGCAAGGAAATACAGTTTGAAGCCTAATCTACAAATATCAAATTTATCAGAAATGCTGAAAGATCAAAGCTTATAAAATCCACAAAGATCTGCTCTCAGCGTTCTAAACAATGTAGTTTAGAAGTGATTAACCCCTGGTTTTAGCGAGGATGCATATTACCAAGTCCTCTGACTGTCATGCGCTGAGGACTTCCATGATATAACCAGTTATGTTCATAGACAAATCTGTAACAGAGCTAAGATAGTAAAACATTTTGCAGATTCAGATGTGGATTTCATGGTTTGAATGTAGAAACGGTAGATATAGTCTTCTTTTTTGAACATATTGTAGTGATAAGAATGTAACCCCGCACCACAGAGTTCTAACCTGAGTACAAATGCCCCAAACGTTTACTACCCAGCCTCCCAGCCTCGGCACTCGATAGGCCTACACTGGGTTCTCTGCTGCACATTCATCTAGCGTGGCCCATATCGTACTGCCATAAATTTCCGGCCGTTTCACAGGTGAGTGAGGTTGGTGAAAGTGCTTGAACACAGAATGCGACTTAAACCTAATTTTTCCCGGTACAATAAAAATTAAGCTGACTTCCGAAAGGAATTAGTCAGTGGAGATCTAAAATGTATCGAAGATGCGAAGAGATTTGACTACGCGGGAGACTCATAATGGGTGTCAATGATGTATTAAAATTCGAGAGGTCAATGACAAGACTAGGCCCTACTGTAGTAACTCCTCAATCTCAACAATGATATTACCGATATTTTTCAAGGCTGTAAAGGCTGTGCATGACCAGGTGGAGCTAACAGAATGCCTCACTGGCCTTACTACACTGATCAATCACGTGGATTTCTACAGATACGAACGCGTTTGCTTTGAAGTTGCTTCTGTCCGTTCATATCTTCAAAGGTGGTGATATCCTAGGCGTAGTTCTGTATTTTGACTGCATTTGGACCGTGATTTATTGTTTCGGTGGGAAATTTAGGCCGTACGACGTCGCAATTTGCAGGTTAGTTTTTCTATATTTCTTGCATTTACCAGGTTACCCATGTTAAGGCGTTTACTGCATCACACGTCCATGATGCTCATCCATTAACATCAGATGAGTTGCTTTAGCCTATCTGTCATCACAGCTCCCGAGCTATAGCGTATCTAATTCCGCTTAAGCCGGTGCTAGGGGCCGTGTGGATACTTCATAGTGTCCACAAGAACAGCTACAATAAAAGCGCGGCCGAGATACTGCGGCTACGTCCGAGAATCCACCGTATTCTCGGGTCTGAATGTTGGGTGTCGCGCTCGGGTCTGAATGTTGGGTGTCGACGAATACTTTTCTGTAGAGTCATATGGTTGCTTTTTAGTCGTCAGACGTCGTCAATTTTTCCCACCTCTTGCATATCGCTCCAATCAATATCATCCCCAACATCATACAACGTATGTGGAGCAGAGAAAAAATCCCCTTGGCTTCCCAGCAAGCCCCACGGTCCTTCTATCTCAAATAGTAAGAATAGTTACCATCGGAAATACAGGCCCGACAGCATGAAGAGCGTGCTTGATTAAAGAAATGGGTAGTGTAGTTTAGAGAATTTAGAATGTTGTTGCTCTCTACCAGGGACAAACGAGTCCTATAGACAATAGATAGCAGGGCATGTCCTGACAAGTATGATACAGAATATCTATCAGGTCTGAAACAGGAGGCCTGGAACAGAAGTGAGTATGTCACCTTACCCATGATTTGAGAGGATGTAGAGTGTCGGATGAACATGTAAATTACACAACATGGATACACTACTGAGCGTTTAATGAACGTCAGTTCAAGCTTGCAGTGAATGAAGCATCATTTGACTGGCATCAGTCCAAAGTAGGTATACTGCAGGGTTCTGTTGTGTGAAACAATAATTGACGTCCACATGCCGGAGATCTCTCGGTGAATTACACGCCTTCGATATTGGGGAGTACCTTCTGTATGTTTCGTGATGGTTCTAGCATGCTCAACTGTCATAAGGGTTCTGACGCCACGTTTTCGCAAAATTCATCCTTGTTCGCAGTAATGTTGCTGTATGTGCATATCATGGTTGTCTCCGGTCGCGAACTGAGTGTGGGCTGTAATCTTGGGTTCACCCACCGCATAACGTCCATTTCAAACCTCTCCACACCTGAGGCTGCTGTAACCGTCCTTTGACACATCTTCAGTGTTACCTGTCGGCCCCAGTGGGTACCTTTTCTGCACAACCAATTTGCGTATGAAGGACTGTGACCCACTAGCAGGATATCAGAAGGGAGTTATATGTGGTCCGCGTGCAGCCAAGCATGGACGTCACCAAGTCGCAGCTTGATAGCTACTATCTCCAATCAACCACTTAGGTGAGAGTAGCAATTTGTCAGATTCTAGGACGTACACCATTCCGCCGCAGGTCTTTCTCCTGGCATTCTTTGCTCGAGGGCTTTTCCTTCTCCATGTAGTACTGTGTTCTTTGTCTTCCTACTCACAGGGAACAATGGTGTGACTCTTTCACCGTCTCAACCACTTTCTTATGAGGTCTCGAGCGTGGAAGGATGCTTTATCTTGCCAGTGTGCAGGTGTTACTAACTCGACCTAGTCGGATGTATGTAGCGATAGCCAGAATCCATTGGACTCACTCCAGAAGTCTTGAGACATGAGCCGTACTGCGGAACAGTGGCGCCTGGAATCCTGTTTCTTTAAATCCCACATCCTTCTCACGATACTTCTCTAGCATCGCAGAATGAACATAGCACCTCAAGGCGCCGGCGTTGGGCTGAAGCCAGGCGATTCCTCAATTCCCTCTTGTTGGGCAACGTTTTCGTGTAGAGTCACCAATTTTCTGCCGTACTGGTTGCCATTTTGAAAGGCAGGAACAATAATAAAACTTGTGTTAGATGTAACCCTTGGTAAGTGGTGTTTTCAACTTCATTGTTCTCAAAATCACTGCAAATAATTTACTTTGTCTGAGTTTATCATACATGTCATAAGCCAGAGGCCGAGCCATCGCCATAACCTAAAATCTTCGAATAAAAAATTGGACCTCATATTTTTATACATGCCAGAACACTGTTTTGATTATCCTACGAACGTCCCTGACACCTAGCTGCTTGCGGATCTGACAAATATAACAGTTTCTTATTCCTTGCGACGATCTGGGAATTGAGGTGATCAGTTGCTCCCTACGTTACTGAGTATTTTCATCAAGAAAGTAAAGGTAACCCTAGCATATGTTATCTCCTTGCTCGAACATGAATAATCATGCGTGACGCTCTTCGCCACACAATTCTTCTGATTGACGGTTTCTTTCCTTTGTTTGCAACCAATCTGTCTATATGACATACTCTATGGTCTGTCCTAGGGGACTGTTTAACCGAGTAGTTTAAATCATCTATTTTCCTGACAATTACAAGCGTCTAGTCCGTCATTCATAATCCAGCCGTCGTCCATTAGAGAATATCCGCGTCCATAAAGGCAGGTCCTATGAACCCCACCATTTAATCGTAAGTTTGCTACCGACCCTTTTTTTCTTTGCATGGGCATATTGGCAAACAGTTTGTTCCACATGCGATCGTTTTCGTGTCCTCCAGCTTTGCCCTCTTTCATGCGCATGTTGAAGTGTCTCCTGCAGTTGAGTGGTGTAATCATTCAGAGATTCGCTTGTGGTCCTACAATGACTGTTTTCATGGGTTTTCACTCCACGTCCGAAAACGAGCATAACGGGCAATTTACCGGTAGCAGGGTGTGTTGATGCTCGATAGGCCAGCAGAAATAGAGGAAATACTATAGTAACTCACCACACCTATTCTGATATTTTTCACAATTCATCGTGAGCAACGTATCGCTCAACGCTCCCGTTTACCTGGGGACGGCAAGCCGTAGTTCTCGTTTTGTCATCTCACAGTAAATCACTCACTTCTCGGAATAACTGCTAGCAAACAAATGTGTACCTGGATCTGAATGTATTTGAAGTAAGGTTCTGCCCAGGTCTGGAGAGCACTGATTTTATCCGGATTCGTATGAACTCCGCTCTTCGACACAATATGTCCGAGGTACTTCACTGACGTACAACATAGCTGACATTTTTCAGGGGACACTGAGTCCATAGGCAGCCAATCGATCCAGTACGTGCATGAGCCGGGTTTCCATCCCTTCCAGACTAGAAGAGAATACAATCAAATCGTCCATATACATCAGGATTTCTTTCGTGTTGATGTCTGACATGCATTGCTCCATAAGTCTTTGGAAAGTTGCAGGTGCCCCTTTGATCCCCTGAGGCATACGCTGAAACTCGTAGAAACCGAGAGGACAAGTGAATGCTGTCTTGATTCTATCCTCTTCCTTCATAGGAATCTGGTAGAATCCGGATTTCAGATCTATCACAGTAAACCAGCTAGAACCGTTGAGGCAGTCAATGGCTTCTTGAATAAGTGGAACTGCATACTGATCAGGGATAGTGCGAGAGTTTAGAGTTCTGTAGTCAACACACAGCCTAAGATCTTTGTTCTTTTTTCGGACCAATACAATTGGTGACGCATAGGGGCTCTTGGATTCTTTGATTACCCCAATGTCCATCAACTCTTGCAAATGGCGTCGTAAATCATCTAAGTCTGCTGGTGCAATCCTTCTGGACCGCTCTCTGAATGGAGTATCGTCCAATAAATTAATGCTGTGAACTAGTTGGTCTGTCAGACCAAGATCCCAGTCGCCCTTGGAAAAGACCTGCGCTCTGTCTTTCATTTTGGAGGAGATTCTCTGTTTCCATTCTTGTGATACAGGACCCCATTTGAACGGCAACTTGGCAAACCAGTCATCACTTTCGTCAGACGTTGCATCAGATGGTTTCTCAACAGTAGCAGTATTGCTGCTGGCTGTGCAGGATTCACTAGCGGTAAACTGCGATGGGTCAAAGCTCTTGTGCCATTCAGGGATCGTGATGTCGGCAATCACTCTATTTGCAGGGATGGTGACTGCATGGTCAGAGTTGTTGACTAGCTCTACTTGGACTTTGTACCACTGTTTACCTGGCACTTCTGTCAGGTAGCTCACTACAGAAATTCCATCTGGCAGATCGCTGCTAGGAATATCGATCAGTACAACTCTTTTCTTGGCTAGTTTTTGGCGCACAATCCCAGTAACTTTGCGAGACTGTCCCGGTGGTAAGGTAACAGAGTTTTTCAGCTTAGCCACAACAACGGTGCCATCATCATTGGCACTTTTCTTTGCCTCAACGTCCTTGTACGCCATAGCACATACTGGGTGAATGTTCAGTCTTTGCAAATATTTCTCCCCGGCAACTTTCTTACAGGCGTTATAGCAGTCACGAAAAATGCCTGCACTGGTTCCGATGATAACAGGGCATGAGCTGGCCCTCCTTCCATCTGGAATAACCAGCGAGGTGGTTTCAAACGAACTTTCAATACCACGGAAACTTTTGTGAAACCCTAAGTTGAGCTGTGTCCATCCAAGATAAGGCATCTGTCCGTCGCCACCATGCCAAAGACGAAGGTCTTCCATAGGATGCAGATCTCTGTTTAATTTCCTGAAAAAGCTCTCTACAACTATGGTAACCCGGGAACCGCTGTCCAACAGGCATCGTGACCATCAACAAAGCAGTTTTCCAATATATGGTCTCCAACTAAGCCTTCGGGTATATCTGTCCCGGGCACCAAAGTTACGGGTTTTTCCTGTTTTGGGGTTAGTGGTTCTCGGGCTCCTGGCTGCCCCGCTGCCGGCGCCCTCTGCCGTTTCCCTGAGAGAATATGTGCTCAAGCAACTTCCTATTAACGGTCTCATAGTCAGCTGGGTTGTTACAGACCCGCTTCATGGGTCCGAGTTGTCCACAGTTGAAACAAAAGTTCATTCTTCCACCATTGCTGGGTCTCCCGCCTTGACGATATAAATTCCTCCAAATTCCGGAATTTTGAAGTTAGTGAAGACAACAGAGCTCTCGTAGGCAGGTATGTCACTTCACCCGCAAGTAGCAGAGTTCTTTCAAGGAGAAAATCCTCTTTCTTACACCAGTCTTGAGCATAATGTTGCAGAGGTGTGAGGGACATGGTGGAAAATTCAGGGGTGGCTCTCTAAGTGAATTGACTGATTCAATAAGAGTTTTGGGCATATACAAAACAATGCAATGATATAGGAATGCTGTAAAAGGACATTCAATGTACAGCTCTGTACGCGCATAATACCTGTAATAAAGATCCCTACTCTAGAGGTAGTTATCGTTAAGTGTTATCTTTATCTTAAAGAGAAAGACGAATTATATACAATATATACATGAGACCCTATCTATGACGCGTCACGGCCCATTCTCGTCCAGACTGGCTCTCGTCGTGGTATGGTACGGCGTCTCTGGTTCCTCTCCGGTCGTAGGCGTAGCCCCAGACTGTATGGAACGTCTACCGTGTCTCAGGTTACACGGCCCAGTTCATCTAAGCGTTATTAATCGTCTCTGGAATCCTCTCCGTATCACTGCCTCTCCTAGCAGTAGCCCTTCGGCGGCGTCGGCCCGTACGGCACACCACAGCGTCTTCGGCGGCAGCCCCTTTCGGCTCGGCAGACCTCACGTCTTCGGCGACCCGAATTCGGCGGCCCGAATTCGGCGGCGACCCCTTTCGGCTCGGCAGACTTCACGTCTTCGGCGGCCCGACTTCGGCGACCCGTCTTCGGCTCGGCAGACTTCACGTCTTCGGCGACCCGACTTCGGCCCTCACGGCGTTGACCCAAGGACGAGTTAATAGGCTCAGATTGTCTGCATATATATGTGGTAATAATGCCCTGGTCTCGGGGGCGTATTATTACCTTACAGTGTAATGTCAATTAATATCAATGATTTGTAATAGAATTCAAAGACTTGCGGCAAAGCATAATTCGAGCCCTGCGGCAGTGTAAATATGTACAGTGGATGTAAGCTTGTGTTATCAGTTATCCCTAGCCGAGGCCTGTGGATAACTAGTGTAGGTGAGTGTGGTTAGATCTATTCCGTCCCGAAGGCCGACGATCTTGTATGTAAGCAAGTATATGTTATTGATCGCATCTAGCCGAAGCCTGTATACGACCCGTGGAGGTAAGGTGAGTGAGTGAATAGGACGTACGCAATTCTCGGTCGTAACCTCGAACGCTAGTCTGTGTTGAAGTGCGAGCTAGTGTGAGCTGTATGTACAGATCTCGTCCCGGAGGCCGATGATCTGGTGTGTGTGAGTAAGTATGTGTAGGATATTTGGTGCTCTGTATTTCCCGTTGATGGACATCTCGTCTTCAGATACTGTGCGTGTTAGTATCTTATCCCCGTCTGGCGGTTCGTCTCGTCATCAGATACTGTGCGTGTTAGTATCTATTATTCCTAAGCTATGGCTCAGCTCTCGGCTTTCCAACCCTTCGGCGGATGATTCGGCGCTGTTTCGGCAGTCAATTCAGCACTTTCGGCACATTCGGCGCATTTGCGGCGATCCTGTCTCTGTGCTCTCCCGCATGATGTTCACCCGCCGATTGTCTGAGACAGAATGCCGAACGTCCATTCTCTGCGTCTTATATAGGCTCTGGCTCCCAGAATCCTTTGCGCGCCCAAACATGGCAGCGTCCATACAGCGAAAGTATAGACTCAGGCGGTGTTGGATTTCGTGTCAGATCAACAGAGTTCGACTTCTCTCGCCCGGTTTCGATGCAAGATGCGTGTCAGGGATATTTACACGTCCCTCGCTGAAAGTTTCAGCGCACAGTTAATACAGGTAAGTCGAATATCCACCATTATCGGTCCATTCACAATGCTATTTAGAATGTCAGCGTAGAACGAAAATGACACTCTCCAGGTCATGGGCATTTTCGTCACACAACATTCAACAACAACAGTTTGTCCACTTTGGTAATTACGGTCTTCGCCAAAATAATTACTCTATCACAATGGTCACTTAAAGAGCCACTCACTGACATCCAACTGTCTCCTGGCTGCCTCGTACAACACAAATCGTTGAATCTGCCACGGAGATAATCAGTTTTAGTCCAGTTTTGCTCCGATTAATCACAATTTTGCTGTTCACATTTCAAGCACAATTCCGCCCAAGGGACCGAATCATATCTCCCCACGCGCAAGAGCTCCAACCTATGCTGATGAGTCCACGTGGTAGACTCGTAGGCTCACAGAATGTGCGGGCTTCACCAGTTTTGATTGGGTCATATGACGATTTGTTGAGAACAGCTTGATGACCATAGACATATGTGGGCCTTGGTTAGTTTCCAATTTCGCCAGCAGCTTAATTAAATGCTTGTATGCGCCTGTGTCGATAGTGAGGCTGTTGTTCGAGTTTTCCTGATCATATTATCCGCCCACGGCACGAGCTATCGTTTTCCTCTTTTCCTAATCGCTAGCGAAAATCCTCGTTGAAACAGTGATATTGTATTCCTATTAACAAGCATAAGTACGGCTGATTAAAAGTTATCGTTTCTTGGACAACCAGATCCAATTTGAATGGGCCTTTTATGCTATTTGACGTAAGTCATCCCCTAATTCGGCGATAGACTCTCCGACGTAACCATGTTAACGTTGTCTGGCTTCTAATTTAGCCAGTCACCTACTTTGCTGTCGACTGCTGCGGAAACGATCCTCTAATTTCTCTGACAGGGTTTCGAATGACCTTCGCCCGTGGTCAACCCTATGTAAAAGGTTGGGGCAGGTACGTGCAAACTGGGAGACAGAGTTAAGACCCTCTCCCTCCATCCCCTCAATTCCGCGCAGTCTGAGAAATGCGAAAAATATTCTTGCTAGTCCGATTTTCCGTCGTTGATTTTCATTTTGATGCATATCCCACATTCCCATTTCCATAATGCCTGGGAGATCTGCGATTCGACCTATTCTCAAGTCCATGAGTCCCTGAGACTCATTACTATCTTCTATATTTTCATTGTATATACATGTGTATCCAACGCCGTTTCCAATTACCACAAAGTAATATCCAACGCCGTTTCCAATTCCAACAAAGTAATATCCAACGCCGTTTCCAAATTCCAATTACCACAAAGTATGCCTACTACAAAGTGTAACTAATTACTACAAAGTTAGCACGAAGTATCCCAAAGTTATCAAAAAGTACCACATAGTAACCACTGCCTGTGATGTTTAGACACCATAACATTGTTTGATACAGAAAAAATTATCATTTGTACCAATATTATTTTAGCCGCTTTTCATGACAGAGAACAAAACACATAGTTCCTCCCATTTCCGTAAATCAAAGAGCTTTGGGCCAATCAAAAATATGTTTTAACCGCACAAACAATATTATTAGGATATAGGGCAATAAAATATATCATTGAACACAATCTTGGGCGAAATCCCCCGCCTCTCCCCCACCCTCCCCTGCAAAGTAATAAAAAAAACATCTGGAAATTACCACAGATTGTGACTAATTACTACAGTCACCACAAAGTACCATATAGTGAACATTGGTGGTTTTTAAACACCACTAATCACAAAAAAAAAAACAAAAAAAAAACAGTTTGATTTAAAACCATTTGTACCTTCCCGCCACAACAAAAGATGGAAAATTGAGTGTTCAGGACTTAATAATAATTCGGATAACGGACTATACTGCACAATACATGGATTACCCCTCCTTCAGTGTAATTCAATATTATTGGAGAGAGATAATTAAGGTTTACTGATAGAGCCTGTGACTAATTCCCACAGATCACCACAGAACGTCACAAAGTGTGACTAATTACCACAAAATTACCACGAAGCATCACAAAGTACCATATAATGACCACTGGTGATGTTTAACCTAAATTATTAGATTTTAGCTGTTGTTTGCCAGAATACTAGCTACTTCCTCTCGTTTCCGCCAATCAAACAGCTTTGGGCCTACCAAAAATAAGTTGATAACCGCGCCAAAAATATTGTAAGGACATGTGGCTATATTATTTTACATAATTGTGTATAATCTTGAGCGAAATGACCCCTTCCTTCCCCCCAAAGTTAATAATAATAATAAAAAAAAAACCAAAAAAAAAACAAAGAACACCCAGAAATTACCACATAGTGATCCCATGTGATGTTGAAGCATCGCTAAACACCATAAACAACATTGTTTGATAAAATAAACCATCATTTGCACCAAGATTATTAGATTTAGTCGCTTAATGGCAGAAAGCAAACTACCTATTTCTTCTCATTTGCGCATTGAACCCCACCCCGCCCTCTTCAGTAATAAAAACGCGCCTACAATTTACCAGAAAGTAACCACATAATGAACATAGGCGATGTTTAATCAACAAAACTCCATAAATTATATAAATGATATAAATGACTTCCGTATCCCAAGAACTGCCCAGACACCCAGAAAGTCAGGCCAGGAAATGAGAGCCAAGACAGCGAGGACATACACACCGCCAAAGAAGAAGTTATCACCGTACCTGTACATATCATTTTGGATTACATTGTTACATATGTTGTTGTTGGAAGCTATGATCTGAGTATAACCATATATGGACGTCAAAATGATAGGAGAGCCTTTTGTTTTATGGCAAAAAAATGGTTAAAATCGAATTATTTTGGTACACCCCATCAAAATTTTATATCAAACTATGTTTTTTATATATAAATAATGATGTTTTCTTGATTAAGCATCGCCTGTGTCCATTATGTGATTATGTTGTGGTAATTTCCAGGTGCGTTTTGTTACCAATTGGGGGGGATTTCGCACAAGATTATACACAAGAATGTAGAATAATACTGTCCTTTGTTCTTATAATATTGTTTGCGTGGTGAAAACATGATATGTTCGGTAGACAAGGCTGTTTGTTTAATTGACGCAAATGAAAGGGAATAGATAGTTTATTTTCTCGCAAAAAGCGGCTAAAATCTAATAATTTTGGCATAAATGATGATTCTTATTTTCACTAAACAATGTAATTGAAGGTGTTTAGTGTTGCTAAACATCACCAGTCATCACTATGTGGTACTTTTTGGTAAATTTATGATAATTAGGCAGACTCTGTGAAGTTTGTGGCAATTTGTGGAAATTAGTCATACCCTCTATCAAATGGTATACACTGAAGGGAAGTAATCCATGTATTGCGCAGAAATGAATGACACTCGGGCTGATATAGTCCGTTATCCGAATTATTATTAAGTCCTGAATACTCAGCTTTTCTTTTTTTTGTTGTGGCGGGAAGGAAATGTTGCAGACAACCAACTTTATATCAAGTCGATAAACTCAATATTTATCATGAGAAGTCCTACTAGTAGTTCCACGAATACTCGATCGACAGAATTCTCAGCAAATTCCCGCGGCAAAATAAATCTAAAATCGGTTGGTGAGTACAACAACGGCCGACACAACCATACAACAACAACAACAACAACAACAACAACAACAACATGACATGACAACAAAACTATGGGAACAGCAACAACCTGCAACAACAACAACAACAACAACAACAAGCTGTACCATGATGCTGTTTCCGATTCAAACTATATTTACAACAACAACAAAGGATATTATTAGTACTAGGGCCCAAGTCAACCTTGCCGCCCCGGAAGTATCGTTTGTTTACAAACACTGTTTGGCGAATGTATTCAACTGAGTGATTAGGTCTACCGTAATGACTATGCATGATGCATGATTGTCCACCACATACCAACCATACGATACATGGATGTCTTCGTATGACTATGTCGACAGTCTGCATATGAGAAACAGCCTATATCTCCCATCGGCAGGTCGGCTGCACACGCTGTTGGCACACCACTGTTATTATTGTCCTCTTTTGGCAGCCAAATCATGAGTTCGTGTGGATGAAAGAAATACTGGCATCACACAATAAACCTATCCTAATACCGCTCCCCATTCTCAGTTCTCTTGCCATGTCCAGCAACATTCATCCAATTTGATAAAAATTGTGATTATCTTCAAAACTGCTAGAATCAAAGAAAAAGATAAATGCTTTTTATATGATTTTTTTCATGAATCACCTTCAAAACCAGGGCTATTCATTATGATTTCAAGGTTATCAAATGGACCACGGGTCCGTCCATTGAACAGTGTGTACAGCTAAAAAATGAACACCAAGCTATATTTTTCCTCCTTATTTACGTTTCTCTCCCATTCGCCCACAAGCCGACTTGCCGACAGTAGTATATACAGGGCAAATTGGCGCGCATTTAGGAGGAGATAACTCTGTTTGAACAATTTTTCGCGGAGCTCAACGTGACGATCACGTGATCGAGAGGTCAAGGTGACATCCGGGTCAAAAGGTCAAAGGCCACTTCCGGCCACGTGACGGCCCAGCAATAAGGCTGAGACCCCAGTGACTCCCAATGTCCATCTCCCGAAACATGGTCCCCGACAATATTGCCATCTATTTGCCCATATTAAATGGCTATTGGGGAACCCTCAGTGTCTCCATACAGCGAGAAACCATATAGGCACGAAACAAAAATACTTGAAACCACGAGAAGGAAGATTTATAGTAATAAACATAATCTATATGTTTTCTACTATGTTATTATGACGACTTTAGGCATGCGCAGATTGGAGTGTAGTAAGTAAAGTCATTATTTTATTATGACGACCCCAGGGTCGAGCGTTTTTGTTCAGTTTGCACAAAAAAACATGGCGAATTTCAACATGGCGGCCGCACAACGTTCGTCATATGTATGATGACCGGCAAGGAAGACAACTCTGACGGGGCGAACCCTCTGTAGGCGCAAATTCCCGGTGATCTTTCCTCATTAATTTTCTTGGGGTCAGGGCCCTTGTTGACTCCTGTGGACATGGGGCTCAGTGAGGTGCGGTTTCAATGTGTGGTGTATACGAAAGGAGATCCACCTTGAAGGGGTGTGACGTTGAAGCGACGCAATTCTGTGCATACGCAGTAGACAAAGGGTATGCAAATAGACGTTTTGAGGTCTAGGTGGGCCACTAGTGATCCGAGTTGAACGAGCGAGGTATCAATGTAAAGCATACGTGAGGGAACATCAGCTGGGATGAGTGTGACGTGGAACCGACGTCATTCTGCGCATGCGCAGTAGACAAAGTGTATGGAAATAGACGTTTTGGGGTCTAGGTGGGTCACTAGTAGTCCGATTGGATCGAGTGAGGTATCAATGTAAGGCCTACGTGAAGGAGCATCCGACGGAAGGGGTGTGACGTTGAAGCGACGCCATTCTGCGCATGCGCAGTAGACAAAGGGTATGCAAATAGACGTTTTGGGGTCTAGGTGGGTATCAATGTAAAGCATACGTGAGGGAACATCAGACGGAATGAGTGTGACATTGAACCGACGTAATTCTGCGCATGAGCAGTAGACAAAGTGTATGGAAATAGACGTTTTGGAGCCTAGGTGGGTCACTAGTGGTCCGATTGGATCGAGTGAGGTATCAATGTAAGACACTCGTGAGGGAGCATCCGTCGGGAGGGGTGTAATGTGGAACCGACTTCATTCTGCGCATGAGCAGTAGACAAAGTGTATGGAAATAGACGTTTTGGAGTCTAGGTGGGTCACTAGTGGTCCGATTGGATCGAGTGAGGTATCAATGTAAGGCACTCGTGAGGGAGCATCCGTCGGGAGGGGTGTAATGTGGAACCGACTTCATTCTGCGCATGAGCAGTAGACAAAGTGTATGGAAACAGACGTTTTGGGGTCTAGGGGAGCCACTATTGGTCCGATTTGGCCGTGCGAGGTGTCAATGTGTAGCATTCGTGAAGAACATCCGACGGGATGGGAATGGCGTATAACTGACTTCATTGTGCGCATGCGCAGTGGAAGTGTATGGAAATAGACGTGTTCGGGTCTAGGTTAGCCACCATTGGCCCGATTGGGCTGCGCGGCGTGTCAATGTGTAGCATTCGTGAAGGAGCATCCGACGGAATTGACTTGTCGTGAAACTGACAACATTGTGCGCATGTGCAGTGGACAAAGGCTATGGAAATAGACGTTTTGGGGTCGACATGGGCCCTTAATGGTCTGGTTGGGTCTGGTGAGGTATCGATGGGAAGCATACGTGAGAGGTGTCAATCTGTCCCACTGGGTGGATGTAGGGGTAGGAATATCGTCATTCTGCGCATGCGCAGACGGGGAATTGTTGGAAAAGGGTATGGAAATAGACATTTTGGGGCTGACATGGGCCAATATTGGCCCGATTGGGTCGAGTGAAGTATCAGGTTGAAGCACTCGTGCACCTTGACTCCATGATATACACAGAATCAGACAAAACAACAACAAGGATGACAGATGAGAGAATAACAACAAGTTTTCATATAGTTTATTCTCCCCATTGTTACATCATACCAACGCTGGGGAGTCGCGTTGGGCATGTTTTCAATTCAAGAAGACTCTTGTCCAATCAGAGGCCGCCATTTGGCTCTGTCTCTGGCATGTTCGTTCTTGCCCCTAAGATGTATTCTCGGCTGCTCTTGTCCAATCAGAAGCTAAGCCTGGCCCATCTCGACCCCAAAAAGTGTATTTCCATACACTTTGTCTACTGCGCATGCGCACAATGACGTCAGTTCAACGTCACACCAATCATGTCGGATGCGCCTTCACGAATGCTACACATTGACACCTCGTTCAGCCCAATGGGGCCAGCAGTGGCTCACCTAGACCCCAAAACGTTTATTCCATACCCTTTGTCTACTGCGCATGCGCACAATGACGTCATTTCTACGTCAAACCCATCCCGACCGATGCTCCTTCACGAATGCTACACATTGACACATCGTACGGCCCAATCAGACCAATAGTGGCTCACCTAGACCCCAAAACGTCTATTTCCATCCCCTTTGTCTACTGCGCATGCGCAGAATGACTTCGGCTCCAGGTCACACCCATCTCTGCGGATGCTCCCCAACGTATGCTTTACATTGATACCTCACTCGATCCAATCTGACCACCAGTGACCCACCTAGACCACAAAACGTGTATTTCCATACACTGTGTCGACTGGATCGAGTGAGGTATCAATGTAAGGCATACGTGAAGGAGCATCCGACGGAAGGGGTGTGACGTTGAAGCGACGCCATTCTGCGCATGCGCAGTAGACAAAGGGTATGCAAATAGACGTTTTGGGGTCTAGGTGGGTATCAATGTAAAGCATACGTGAGGGAACATCAGACGGAATGAGTGTGACATTGAACCGACGTAATTCTGCGCATGAGCAGTAGACAAAGTGTATGGAAATAGACGTTTTGGAGCCTAGGTGGGTCACTAGTGGTCCGATTGGATCGAGTGAGGTATCAATGTAAGACACTCGTGAGGGAGCATCCGTCGGGAGGGGTGTAATGTGGAACCGACTTCATTCTGCGCATGAGCAGTAGACAAAGTGTATGGAAATAGACGTTTTGGAGTCTAGGTGGGTCACTAGTGGTCCGATTGGATCGAGTGAGGTATCAATGTAAGACACTCGTGAGGGAGCATCCGTCGGGAGGGGTGTAATGTGGAACCGACTTCATTCTGCGCATGAGCAGTAGACAAAGTGTATGGAAACAGACGTTTTGGGGTCTAGGGGAGCCACTATTGGTCCGATTTGGCCGTGCGAGGTGTCAATGTGTAGCATTCGTGAAGAACATCCGACGGGATGGGAGTGGCGTATAACTGACTTCATTGTGCGCATGCGCAGTGGAAGTGTATGGAAATAGACGTGTTCGGGTCTAGGTTAGCCACCATTGGCCCGATTGGGCTGCGCGGCGTGTCAATGTGTAGCATTCGTGAAGGAGCATCCGACGGAATTGACTTGTCGTGAAACTGACAACATTGTGCGCATGTGCAGTGGACAAAGGCTATGGAAATAGACGTTTTGGGGTCGACATGGGCCCTTAATGGTCTGGTTGGGTCTGGTGAGGTATCGATGGGAAGCATACGTGAGAGGTGTCAATCTGTCCCACTGGGTGGATGTAGGGGTAGGAATATCGTCATTCTGCGCATGCGCAGACAGGGAATTGTTGGAAAAGGGTATGGAAATAGACATTTTGGGGCTGACATGGGCCAATATTGGCCCGATTGGGTCGAGTGAAGTATCAGGTTGAAGCACTCGTGCACCTTGACGCCA
>JAVTVY010042154.1:0-18321 GCA_036873755.1 Hanleya hanleyi
GTCGTTGGGTCAACCATGTCACCAGTCCTACGAGCCATCCTTCCCCTTACACCCCTGGTGGGGTTACACGTCTATGAAGATAAAGTCACCATCGTTGAAGACCGTGGAGATGTTTGCTGGTCGCGCGCTGAGGCCGTATCGAATACGGTTACGCTACACCGTGACGACTGGACCAAATTTAAACGGGTGTTGAGCGGTGAGCTCGACGGAAACCTCATCCACATAGACAATGCCATCTACGTACACCGTGGACCCTTCTTCCCACGCCTGGGCCGTTACTAAGACCCTACTCGAGGCTTCACCCTAGACCCCGATCTGTGGACAGTCTTCGAGAAAGTGGTGCCTATTGTGGACCAGCTGTTTACACCGGACGAACGGTCAGCTGTTCAGTTGGGCTGGGCTCGTGCCCTGAGTGAAGCGGCGGCAGAACCCAATGAACAAATTACCAAACCTAGCAATGAAGCGGAGGCAGACGACGATGCCATTGATTACCCGGCTAGACTGTCAGTCCAGTGACATGACCACCCTATCCTTTGATCTCACGGGGTTCTCCCTATAAATACGAGAGACAGTCAAATCTTGTACCATTCACGTACTGATCATGACTGAGCCAGTATGGGCGTATCTCAGCTTGACCCCCGAGGTTTTCCTGCACGTCTATGCGGATACGGTCGATATCATGGAGGAGGTGGGAGACATCTGTGATGCAGACCCTACACAACCGTGCCCGGCTAACATTCGTCTGTCCCGGGAGGGCTGGACCAAATTCAAACGGGTAAAAAGCTGAACACGGACTTTACCGCTAAAATAGGGAAAAACTCCTATCAACCCTATCCCAAAGGGCTAATATCAGTCCCTGGCTTATCGGGGCCTGCTGAGAGAGTGGGGGAGTGGGTGTATGTAAAATTAGGATTTGTCCCGAAAATATAAAAAGCGGAACACGGACTTTACCCCTACAATAGAGGACAACTCCTATCAGCCCCACCCAAAAGGGCTAATATCGGTCCCCGGGCTTATCGGGGCCTGGGTGCATGTAAAAGTTGCTCCAGAAAAAATATAAAAAACGGAACACGGACTTTACTCCTAAACTAGGGGGAAAACCCCTATCAAAGGCGTATATTGACTCCCATTGACTTTTGACCTCCAGTATAGAGTGCGTATATTCACTACCAATGAACTTTGACCTCAAAAATTTGCATATCGTGACCTTTGACAGCCAATCAGAAGCGAGTATTTTGACCTCGTCTGACTGTATGCATGTACTGACTTGGTTCTGGGGGTTTTCCATCATGGGGAGTGCGCAGGTGTATGACGTCATTTCCGGTCTGCGTGAATCGGGCGTGACCTGGGACTATGGGATGCATGTACTGACTTGGTTCTGGGTTATTTCCATCACGGAGAGGTCACGTGATAGTTCAAGGTCATTTGAATGATAGGAATGCATGTACTGACCTGTTCATTCATCCGGGGACTTGTTCACATCCGGGTCATTCATTGTGGTGGGTCTGCGCAAGTGTGTGACGTCACTTCCGGTTTCACTAAACTACCTCCGAACACAGAAGAGTTCCAATTTTCACTTAGACGTAGGGTCCGGGTTTTCCCCGGCCCGGCCCGGGCCGCCCCGCCCCGCCCCGCCCCGGCCGCAGCGCGCGCGGGTTGGCCGAAAGTGCGCGGCATCACCGGAAGTGCGCGAATGAATTTCGGGTCAAAAGGTCACATCCAGGTCAAAAGGTCAAAGGTCCCCTTCCGGCAAGGCTCGGCCCTCTTCGGGACAATAGATAGCCTTTATCCGCCCTTCCGAAGCATCCATGTATAGAGGAGGGTCTCCGACAATATTCCCATCTATTTATCCATGTTAAATGACCAGTGGGGAACCCCCAGTTTTCCTCAGAACCGTATTGGCACGAAAAAATACATGAAACCATGGAACTTATAATAATAAACTTAATCTATAGGTGTTGCACGAGTCTCCACTCGCCGTCTTCCTGGTCTTTACCCTTAACCGCTGACATGAGCTTTAACTTTTAACCTTTAAAATCCGCATGTAAACACACCCATAGCGGTTCCTCCAGTGCGGATGTACTGTGATGGAGGGGATAATAAAAGGATTGACCTGTAATCTTTGTTGTTGTTGTTGCTCTGTTTTTGGACTAACCAATCAGAATAGTACGTATCACGGACTACACCCGTAGAGCTACGTATAGGTGCGCATCTGTGACATGGTCTACAAAACACGTCCCTCTGGATCCCACACCCCACATTCCTACGGTTGCACAGCCATGACGGAGACCCATCCCTATGCGACTCGCATTTTACAGCATGCTACCGTGGTTAATTCACTCACGGATTACCGAGCAGTGGTTCGGTCCATATTTGCAGATGGTGACGACAACGAGGGGCGACGCCAGATCCTGAAAGAGTTCACAGAAGCGGTCCTCGACAGAGTGCACTCGATGGAGAGGTGTGCTATCACTCACCACTACTGGACTATGACAGCCATCCTTGATGGCCGGACTATGGACCACGAACGCTCACGCCGGAACCAGCTACGGCTCGTTGGCCTAGTAATTGTCTTTGCTCTATTGACCCTGACGCTGTGGCAATGACAGCGACAGAAAAAGAACGGCTCTTCAGAGCCTCCACAGATGCGCTTATGTGCAACCGATATATACGAGGGTCAGTCACAGTGTGCGTCATTCACCGGTCGTCATTGGGTCAACCATGTCACCGAGAGACCTGACCATAAATACGAGAGACAGTCAGAGTGTGTGTCATTCACCGTTCGTCGTTGGGTCAACCATGTCACCAGTCCTACGAGCCATCCTTCCCCTTACACCCCTGGTGGAGTTACACGTCTATGAAGATAAAGTCACCATCGTTGAAGACCGTGGAGATGTTTGCTGGTCGCGTGCTGAGGCCGTATCGAATACGGTTACGCTACACCGTGACGGCTGGACCAAATTTAAACGGGTGTTGAGCGGTGAGCTCGACGGAAACCTCATCCACATAGACAATGCCATCTACGTACACCGTGGACCCTTCTTCCCACGCCTGGGCCGTTACTAAGACCCTACTCGAGGCTTCACCCTAGACCCCGATCTGTGGACAGTCTTCGAGAAAGTGGTGCCTATTGTGGACCAGCTGTTTACACCGGACGAACGGTCAGCTGTTCAGTTGGGCTGGGCTCGTGCCCTGAGTGAAGCGGCGGCAGAACCCAATGAACAAATTACCAAATCTAGCAATGAAGCGGAGGCAGACGACGATGCCATTGATTATCCGGCTAGACTGTCAGTCCAGTGACATGACCACCCTATCCTTTGATCTCACGGGGTTCTCCCTATAAATACGAGAGACAGTCAAATCTTGTACCATTCACGTACTGATCATGACGGAGCCAGTACGGGCGTATCTCAGCTTGACCCCCGAGGTTTTCCTGCACGTCTATGCGGATACGGTCGATATCATGGAGGAGGTGGGAGACATCTGTGATGCAGACCCTACACAACCGTGCCCGGCTAACATTCGTCTGTCCCGGGAGGGCTGGACCAAATTCAAACGGGTAAAAAGCTGAACACGGACTTTACCGCTAAAATAGGGAAAAACTCCTATCAACCCTATCCCAAAGGGCTAATATCAGTCCCTGGCTTATCGGGGCCTGCTGAAAGAGTGGGGGAGTGGGTGTATGTAAAATTAGGATTTGTCCCGAAAATATAAAAAGCGGAACACGAACTTTACCCCTACAATAAAGGACAACTCCTATCAGCCCTATCCAAAAGGGCTAATATCGGTCCCCGGGCTTATCGGGGCCTGGGTGCATGTAAAAGTTTCTCCAGAAAAAATATAAACAAGCGTTCTGAGAACCCCAACATCTCGCCTTGCGGGGTCATCCGCCAAATGTGCAGCAGTATTAAAAGCATACATGTAGAGCAAACGATAAGTTCTGGAATAGGTGATGTGTTACAGACAATAATGTCTGGAATAGATTATCTGGGACAGACAATAACATCAGCCCATGTAGGATGGATAGTTCAGTCCCATGTGAGATTACTGCTGGATAGGCCAGTCCTGTGTAGGATTACTGTTGGGTGGATCAGCCCCGTGTGTTATTACTGATGGATAGACCAGTCCCCTGTGGGATTACTGATGGATAGTCCAGTCCCAAATGGGATTACTGCTGGATAGGTCAGTCCTGTCTGGGATTTGACTTGAAACGTATAGTTGAAGGATTAAATCAATCGATTAGGTGGATTGATTCAGCTCAGAGTAGTACTTCTCGTTGTGTATTATAGTTGTATATGACGGATTGACAAGTTGAAGAATCTGATGAGTTGCTATTGGATTTATCCAAACTATGATATATACATGAAGACAATATAGCATACGTCTAGCACGTATGAACAACTGAATGCAACTGAATTGATATCGACAGTTAAGGCGTCTTAGTTTCCAACAGCACATGCAGTCTGGAACGTTACGCATAATAGAATCAGATTACGTTATCATAGCGTCATAAAGATATACCACAGACATGACGTCATTACGTTATAAGGTAGAACGTTATATTGACGACGTTACGGTATAATAGTATCCATTATTCTAGATGACGTTATTATAAAGTTCATGTTTGTCGATACTCGTCGACATTCTGGGGGCGCGAAAGATATACGTATTGTATACGTATTAAAGTCATTAACATGTTGACGTGTGAAGAAAATATGCGTAAAACAATAATATGCATTATTTGGCGCTAGCACAAATATCAGTTCATATATTTGTATGTCCAATACGTTCAATTACAGTTTAAGAACTTATGGCGTTAATAATACGAATTTTACGTATACTGTAGTATCAGTTTCATTAACTGATTAGTATCAAATGTCATTTTGTCCACCCTTTAATGCGTTCCTTAGCCTTGATGGCTGCAACTCGTTTTGGTAGAGTATCTACTGACGACACTAGTTTACTGTTATGTGTAACTTCTAAAGGAAACAGTTTCACTATCGGACGATTCGTTTGTCCTACACTTGTTCGAATTTTGGCTGAGCGAACAAGCCCATCATTACCCGTGTTCAGTTCCTCAACAACAGCTAATTTCCACATTACACGAGGAGAATGATTTTCATGAATCTGGACAACATCACCGACTTGAATCACTTGATTGTTATTGCCAGATGTACGGTGGAATTCCCTAAGGGAAGTTAGATATTCAAGTTTCCATCTGGACCAAAACCTTTGAATAAGTAATGCTTGTAGTTTGACTCGTTTGTTGATTGTAGTATGATCACCAAAGTCTGGTTCACGGAGTTCATCATTCTCAACGGGAGGATAAGGTAATTAAGTTATTCTTCTTCCGTATAGAATATGTGAAGGAGTCAAGGGTTCCGCATCTCCTATATCTGTAGACATATATGTAAGAGGTCTGTCGTTGATTACAGCTTCGATTTCAGTAACAATAGTTTGAAGCATTTCCAAACTGATGTGAGTTCGACCGAGAACCTTTTCCAGACAGTTCTTTGTCAGTCCTATTAGACGTTCCCACCAACCTCCATACCATGGTGCTCGTTTAGGTATGAATTGCCAATCTGTACCACGGTTGCTCAGTGACTGTTTCAGTGACGGAGATTGAAGCAAACGAGATAGAGTTTCTGAAGCAGCTAGATAAGTTGATGCATTATCCGAAATCATAATCCTAGGTAGAGATTTACGGCTTACAAAACGTCGAAACGCTCGTAAGAAGGAATCTTCTCGGAGGTCGGGAACAACTTCCAGATGAACTGCTCTTGTCGATGCACACGTAAAGAGACATATGTATGCCTTAGATTCGGATCCATCAGTGTTTGTAACGTATAATGCTCCAGTGAAATCTACTCCTGTAACACTGAATGGTGGTGATTCTTGTAATCTGATTTTCGGAAGAGGAGGTGGGTCCGGAGCCGAGTACGATCTTCCGATAACTTTGCGGCAAGTTACACATCTGCGTAGTATCCGTTTGACACATTGTCGAATTGAAGGAATCCAGAATGTTTGACGGATAAGAGTCACTGTAGAATTCAGACCCGCATGTAATTGACTGACGTGGGCATCCATCACTATCAAGGTAGTAAGTTCATGATGGGTGGGTAACAGGTATGGGAATTTGGCTTCTTCTCTCACTGGCGCATTATGAATTCTCCCGCCGCAACGAATTGTTCCGTCTTTGTCGATGAATAATCTGAGTTGTCTTACAAGCTGAAGACGATTTGGACAGTCTGATCGCATACTGGCTATTTCTGCTTGGTACGATTTCTTCTGACAGTCCAATATCCATGTTTTCCCGGCAAGCTGCAAATCAGTAGTAGTTAGTGGACCTGACTTTCTCTTAGTTTTGGCAGACTTACAGTTGGAGATGAAACGTTGAACGTTTGCTGTCACGTGGAGCAAACGAGTGTAAGAACTGAAATTTTTAACATCAATCAATTTGTGTATACCTGTTGAATTCCGTGTTGATATTTCAGGAGATGACTTGACTTCGGACTCGTTAGGATCGGTAACTTCTATCGTCGACAGGGTCGTCACCTCTTCTGGATGCCATATGGGCCATTGAGTACTGTCACTGAGCCATTTTGGTCCGTTGAACCACAAAGTACTGTCTTTGAAATCTGTTGCTGTTATTCCACGTGTTAACAAATCGGCTGGGTTGGAATCTGTTGGACAATATCTCCAAGTATGTGACTGCGTCAGTTCGTGAATTTCCTTCACTCTGTTTGCGATGAAACATTTCTTGTGTTGTTTGGAAGATAGCAGCCAATGCAGAGTGATTTGACTGTCTGACCACAATGTAATATCTGTGGTGTCAATAACTGATATGACGTGGTTGGCTAAGCGCGATCCAACAACTGCAGCCATTAACTCTAGCTGGGGCAGAGTTATTTTCTTCAATGGAGCAACTCTGTTTTTGGCTATCACTAATCTGCTTTGGATTCCATCGGAAATGTAGACAGCTGCGCCGTATGCCTTTGGACTGGCATCACAAAAGACGTGTAATGAAATGTTTCCATCATGTTCGGTTTTGTCGAAGAAGTAGTGTCTTGGAATTTCCAATCCGGCAGCGTTATCTAAATCAGCCGCCAAATCAATCCAGGAAGATCGTATCTCTGTAGGTAAAGGTTCATCCCATCCAAATTTCTGTTCCCAAAGGAGTTGCATTAGAATTTTCGCTCGCACAGAAACTGGACTAAGAAACCCAAGAGGGTCGTACACCCTGGATGTTTGCTGTAAAATTTCGCGCTTGGTTATGATTGATTTCTGTACATCCGAGAGGTTGCGAGATGGATAAGATAGATGGTCCGTTTGTACATTCCATCTCATTCCGAGTATTTTGGTCTGTGCGTCTGTATCCAACACACCTTCTGAAGTGGCTAAATCACGAAGAGCCACACTGTTAGACGTCCACGAACGGAGATTGAAACTAGCTTTAGACATAAGTTGACGAGATTCTCGGAAGTAGTCTAAAGCGTCACTTTCTGTGGGAACGCTGGATAGAATGTTGTCGACATATAGATCTCGTTTCAATAACTGAGTAACTTGAGCGTCATTCTCATCCATGTGTTTCAATAGCGTTGCATTGAGGATAAACGGTGAACATGTTGCTCCGAATAAAACTGCCTTGAATCGATAGGTGCATAATGGACTATTTGGGTCGTCAGGATTTTCAAGCCATAGAAATCTGGTGACGTCACGATCTTGTTCATCTAAGCCGACGTGGAGAAATGCCTTTTCAATGTCGGTGGCCAATGCAAATTTGTTGAGTCGAAACCTCATTAGGATCGTTGTTAAACAATTTATATTTGGTGGGAAAGTTTGTAGACAGTCGTTGAGACTTGGATGAGCAGAAGATTGTCTACAACTACAATCATACACTATGCGAATCGGAGTTGTGGTTGAGTCTTTCTTGACCGCATGATGAGGGATATAGTGAACTGGATGATTTGGAGAAACGGTTGTGTCAACTTTCTCTATGAAGTCACGGCGTTCCTGGTCAGAAATAATTTCACCATATTTCTTGAGTAGACTCGTTTCTTGACTAAGTCTCTTTATTGTATTTTGTGTTCTCCGAAGTGTGACATTGTAGTTAGTAGGTAATGGAGGGTGATCATCTTTCCACGGCAATTTCGCCTGATACTGTCCATCACGCAAAATGATAGAGTTATCCTGATATGTCTCTAGGATATTCTTGGTCTTCTCATCTGATTCTCGGGTACTAATATCCGAGACCTTCCAATTCCCAGAAACGTTCCAGATTGAATTCTTCCATTTTATGGGAGGTTAGAATGTTTAGCACAGTTGATGAAAGGTTCTTGGATTCCTTTGAGAGTGGGCCCGAAAGTAAATATCCTATCTTGGATTCGACAGCGGTTGGACCATCTCCACGAATGACTTTATCCTGGACGATCTCCCAGTAGTAATCAACTCCAATTAGTAGTGAAATTTCGAATGTGTCCTCTTCCGTCACAGGATGTGCTAAACGTAAACCTTTGAGATACGTTAAATCACGTATTTGTTGTCGGAGTCGATTACTTAGAGGAACGGCAATCTCTGGAACGATCAAAACTTCTAATGGTAATTTCTCACCATTTCCCGTTTCAAGGTGGATTGTGGCTAACTTGAGATGGCGCACATTTTTATTAGTGTCACCAAATGTTGAAAGTGATATGGTATCAGTTCTAGTAGGAACCAGTTGAAGTTTCCTAGCGAGAGATTCTGTGATGAAGGATCGTTGCGCTCCTTCGTCGAAAAGAATGTTTGCAGTGGCTTGAATTTGTTCCAACCAGACAGGTGCTACAGCGGTTTTGAGTAAAACTCCCGTAGATTGTTGCCCTGTGAAAGTTGCACTGTGGAGTATTGGAACGGAGGACTCTGCATCACTGTTTACTACGTTCACAGATGTGCCTGGTTCGGATGTGGAAAATTCCTTTGTTGTAATTGCAGATGGGTTAGAATTGGTTCTGCATAGACTTGTGTGGTGTTTCCGATGGCAATTACGGCAACTGTATTTCGAGCGACATTCTGATACTTGATGAGGTTTCAGACAATTGAAACACAATTTCTGTCGTCTGACTATTGACATGCGAGATTCATAATCAGGAACTCTGGTACAGTCATTTGATGAATGTGATTCCTCGCAAAACGTACACACCTTGGGTTTGAAGTCGTTGTTTACTTTCTTTGGTGGCTTGAGATGTGATTTTGTCCCGGTGAAGAATGTCGCAGTGGTCGGAAGTATTTCAGTACCGGTACATTCGAATGTTGAGGGTTTTCGAACGATCTCAAGAATACTGACTTCGTGAAGTATAGCCTTCCTTAATTCGCTTAAAGTCCAGCTGATATTTCCGTGTTGTCGAGCAAGATTTTGCTTGATCTCATCTGGTAATTTTCCAAAGATTATCGGTATGAGTATTATCCCGAAAGTGTCCTGGTGTTGACCAAGAGCCTCTAATCCACGAATGTAAGATTCGAGTCTATCGTAATAGACTCGCAAACTGTTAACATTGTTCCTTGGGCTTGGTAAATCTAGCATAGCTTGGATGTAGGCTTCCGTAATCTTATGGGGTTGTCCGAATCGCTCGGTGAGTAAATTAACAGCTTGTCTGTAGTTGGCGTTGGTAAGCGTAAAACCAGCGATGGACTGAGCGGCGTCATCCCGTAACAAGGTCTTCAGGTATCTGAACTTTTCTACATCTGATAATGTAGAGTTCAGATGTACAGTTGATTCGAAAGAATCCCAAAATGATTGCCACTGGAGAATATTTCCGCTGAATGTAGGGAGCGTAAGTTTCGGCAACTTATTCTGGACATGATTGAAATTCGATCGACTCTCCGAGTAATTCGTGTTGTGGTCCCTCTCATCGAAGTGTAGCAATTCTGGTGGTAAATTATCTCTTCTTGTTCTCTGTGTCGGCGGAGGTTGTTGATCTCTCTGAACTCGGCTCCCAGGAAGAGCATCGATAGATGATGGTTGACCGAGTTTTTATAAATAAAGCTTCTATTCTATTAATTTTCAAGAACCCTTCCAGTTGCTTAATCTTTGTATTCAATGTCACGTTGTATTCAGTGGTTTGGGTGACTTCGTCCTCAATATCGCCGATATCAGACAACTCAACGATTTGTTCGTTGAATGTCTGTAGAAGTTTCCTTTTTTCGTATGACAGTTCCAGTATAGTAGATAAATGGCAGAAATCCACATTGGAAGGATTTCCTTGAACTTCCTCGTAGTTCCTCAGTAAATCTGCAACAGATCCGCGATGTGCTGCACGAACGGTTTTCAACTTGGTCAAATCCATCCTAATCACGTCACCAAAATGACGTGAAACGTATAGTTGAAGGATTAAATCAATCGATTAGGTGGATTGATTCAGCTCAGAGTAGTACTTCTCGTTGTGTATTATAGTTGTATATGACGGATTGACAAGTTGAAGAATCTGATGAGTTGCTATTGGATTTATCCAAACTATGATATATACATGAAGACAATATAGCATACGTCTAGCACGTATGAACAACTGAATGCAACTGAATTGATATCGACAGTTAAGGCGTCTTAGTTTCCACCAGCACATGCAGTCTGGAACGTTACGCATAATAGAATCAGATTACGTTATCATAGCGTCATAAAGATATACCACAGACATGACGTCATTACGTTATAAGGTAGAACGTTATATTGACGACGTTACGGTATAATAGTATCCATTATTCTAGATGACGTTATTATAAAGTTCATGTTTGTCGATACTCGTCGACAGGATTACTGCTGGATAGATGAGTCTCGTATGGGATTAATGCTGGATAGGACAGTCCCGTGTGGGATTACTGCTGCATAGGCAGTCCAGTGTGGGATTACTGCTGCACACGGCAATCCTGTGTGGGATTATGGCTGGTGAGGCCAGTCCCATGTGAGATTACTGTTGGATAGGCTAAACCTGTGTGTGATTACGGCGGGATAGGTCAGACCCATGTAGAATTATGGCTGGATAGGTCAGTGCCATGTGGGATTACTGCTGCATATTGCAGTCCAGTGTCATATTACTTCTGGATAGGTCAGTCCCATGTGAGATTACTGCTGCATAGGCCAGTCCTGTGTGGAATTACTGCTGGATAGGCCAGTCCCATGTGGGATTACTGCTGGATAGGCCAGTCCGATCTGAGATTACTGCTGGATAGGTCAGTCCCGTGTGGCATTACTGCTGGATAGGCCTGGGCCATTTGGGATTACTGCTGGATAGGTCAGTCCTCTGTGAGATTACTGCTGGATAGGCAGTCCCAAATGGGATTACTGCTGGATAGACCAGTTCGGTCTGGGATTACTGCTGGATAGTTGAGTTCCGTATGGGACTACTGCTGGATAGGTCAGTCCCGTGTGGCATTACTGCTGGATAGGCCAATGCCATTTGGGAATACAGCTGGATAGGTCAGTCCAGTGTGGGATTACTGCGGGAGAACTGTGACCTAGGAAAACATGAAACATGGCCACCAAGTTTTATAATCATCCCACGAAAGGTTCAACAAACTTTCCATATACAGATCTACATGTAAATTTTTGCCCAACAAAAACCTTATCAATGGAAAGGTACAAAGTCTAAAATGCAATAATTAGGACAAAAATTCATATTTAATGTCATATTTCTTAAATAGCACATGCACATCGTCGAATCATATTGAACTTGGGTAGCAAGTGTCAAACTCATCCAGTGAAAGCTGACAGCTTCAGAAAACTTTCCATGTACAGGTGTACATCTATATACATGTACATTATTATTGCCAGATTACTTAGACAAAACCCTAAGTATGAACAAAAATTAATATTTCATCTCCTAAATAGCACAGGTACATCTTCTAATCATAAGAAACATGTGTACCAAGTTTCATAATCATTCAATGACAGCTGACAACTGTAGCAAACTGTGGTGTACAGATGTACATGTGCACTTCAGCTAAACGCAAAACTCCATCATTTGCCATAATTTGGAGAAATATTAATATTTCATCTCAAAAATAGCACAGGTACATTCTCTAATGATAAGAAACATGTGTACCAAGTTTTGTAATCATCCATTAGAGCTGACAACTGCAGCAAACTCACCATGTACATGTACAGGTATATACATGTAGAGGCCTACATGTACAATTTACCTAAACAAAAAACTCATTCATTTGCCATAATTTGGAGAAAAATTAATATTTCTTCTCAAAAATAGCACAGGTACATCCTCTAATCATAAGAAACATGTGTACCAAGTTTTGTAATCATCCAATGAGAGCTGACAACTGCAGCAAACTCACCATGTACATGTACATGTATACATGTAGAGGCCTACATGTACAATTTACCTAAACAGAAAACTCATTCATTTGCCATAATTTGGAGAAAAATTAATATTTCTTCTCAAAAATAGCACAGGTACATCCTCTAATCATAAGAAACATGTGTACCAAGTTTCATAATCATCCAATGAGAGCTGACAACTGCAGCAAACTCACCATGTACATGTACATGTATACATATAGAGGCCTACATGTACAATTTACCTAAACAGAAAACTCATTCATTTGCCATAATTTGGAGAAAAATTAATATTTCTTCTCAAAAATAGCACAGGTACATCCTCTAATCATAAGAAACATGTGTACCAAGTCTCATAATCATCCAATGACAGCTGACAACTGCAACAAACTTTCTAAGTACAGATGTACATGTGTACTTCAGCTAAACGCAAAACTCTATCATAGGGATGTTAACATTGGAGCACCCCAGGGGTAGTACCCCCAGGTGGCATACCCACCCCCCATATTTTTTTTCTTTTTTAAATATTTTTTCTAATTTTGCTAGATTTTTTTTTAATTTGCCAAACCAAAAACCTTATCATTTCCAGGCAGGGGACACCGACACCGACACCGACGACGACATCCTCTTTCCCCCCTCACAATATCTCCCCTTTACTTCGTAAGGCGAGATAAAAACGGAACACGGACTATCAAGGGCGTATATTGACTCCCATTGACCTTTGACCTCCAGTATAGAGTGCGTATATTCACTACCAATGACCTTTGACCTCAAAAATTTGCATATCGTGACCTTTGACAGCCAATCAGAAGCGAGTATTTTGACCTCGTCTGACTGTATGCATGTACTGACTTGGTTCTGGGGGTTTTCTATCATGGGGAGTGCGCAGGTGTATGACGTCTCTTCCGGTCTGCGTGAATCGGGCGTGACCTGGGACTATGGGATGCATGTACTGACTTGGTTCTGGGTTTTTTCCATCACGGAGAGGTCACGTGATAGTTCAAGGTCATTTGAATGATAGGAATGCATGTACTGACCTGTTCATTCATCCGGGGACTTGTTTACATCCGGGTCATTCATTGTGGTGGGTCTGCGCAAGTGTGTGACGTCACTTCCGGTTTCACTAAAACTACCTCCGAACACAGAAGAGTTCCAGTTTTGACTTAGACGTAGGGTCCAGGTTTTCCCCGGCCCGGCCCGGCCCGGCCCGTCCGCCCCGGCCGCAGCCCGCGCGCGCGGGTTGTCCGGAAGTGCGCGGCATCACCGGAAGTGCGCGGATGAATTTCGGGTCAAAAGGTCACATCCAGGTCAAAAGGCCAAAGGTCCCCCTTCCGGCAAGGCTCGGCCCTCTTCGGGACAATAGATAGCCTTTATCCGCCCTTCCGAAGCGGAGGAGGAGGGTTTCCGACAATATTACCATCTATTTATCCATGTTAAATGACCAGTGGGGAACCTCCAGTTTTCCCCTGAACGAAAAAATACATGAAACCATGGAACTTATAGTAATAAACTTAATCTATAGGTGTTGCACGAGTCTCCACTCGCCGTCTTCCTGGTCTTTACCCTTAACCGCTGACATGAGCTTTAACTTTTAACCTTTAAAATAGGCATGTAAACACACCCATAGCGGTTCCTCCAGCGAGGATGTACCGTGATGGAGGGGATAATAAAAGGATTGACTTGTAATCTTTGTTGTTGTTGTTGCTCTCTTTTTGGACTAACCAATCAGGATAGTACGTATCACGGACTACACCCGTAGAGCTACGTATAGGGGCGCATTTGTGACATGGTCTACAAAACACGTCCCTCTGGATCCCACACCCCACATTCCTACGGTTGCACAGCCATGACGGAGACCCATCCCTATGCGACTCGCATTTTACAGCATGCGACCGTGGTTACTTCACTCACGGATTACCGAGCAGTGGTTCGGTCCATATTTGCAGATGGTGACGACAACGAGGGGCGACGCCAGATCCTGAAAGAGTTCACAGAAGCGGTCCTCAACAGAGTGCACTCGATGGAGAGATGTGCTATCACTTACCACTACTGGACTATGACAGCCATCCTTGATGCCCGGACTATGGACCATGAACGCTCACGCCGGAACCAGCTACGGCTCGTTGGCCTAGTAATGGTCTTTGCTCTATTGACCCTGACGCTGTGGCAAGGACAGCGACAGAAAAAGAACGGCTCTTCAGAGCCTCCACAGATGCGCTTATGTGCAACCGATATATACGAGGGTCAGTCACAGTGTGCGTCATTCACCGGTCGTCGTTGGGTCAACCATGTCACCGAGGGACCTGACCATAAATACGAAAGACAGTCAGAGTGTGTGTCATTCACCGTTCGTCGTTGGGTCAACCATGTCACCAGTCCTACGAGCCATCCTTCCCCTTACACCCCTGGTGGGGTTACACGTATATGAAGATAAAGTCACCATCGTTGAAGACCGTGGAGATGTTTGCTGGTCGCGCGCTGAGGCCGTATCGAATACGGTTACGCTACACCGTGACGGCTGGACCAAATTTAAACGGGTGTTGAGCGGTGAGCTCGACGGAAACCTCATCCACATAGACAATGTCATCTGCGTACACCGTGGACCCTTCTTCCCACGCCTGGGCCGTTACCAAGACCCTACGCGAGGCTTCACCCTAGACCCCGATCTGTGGACAGCCTTTGAGAAAGTGGTGCCTATTGTGGACCAGCTGTTTACACCGGACGAACGGTCAGCTGTTCAGTTGGGCTGGGCTCGTGCCCTGAGTGAAGCGGCGGCAGAACCCAATGAACAAATTACCAAACCTAGCAATGAAGCGGAGTCAGACGACGATGCCATTGATTATCCGGCTAGACTGTCAGTCCAGTGACATGACCACCCTATCCTTTGATCTCACGGGGTTCTCCCTATAAATACGAGAGACAGTCAAATCTTGTACAATTCACGTACTGATCATGACGGAGCCAGTACGGGCGTATCTCAGCTTGACCCCCCAGGTTTTCCTGCACGTCTATGCGGATAAGGTCGATATCATGGAGGAGGTGGGAGACATCTGTGATGCAGACCCTACACAACCGTGCCCGGCTAACATTCGCCTGTCCCGGGAGGGCTGGACCAAATTCAAACGGGTATTGTCTGGTGAACTGGACGGCGATCTCATCCACTTGTGTCACGATGTGTACATCCGACGCGGTCCCTTCTTTGCTCAATTGGCTAGGCTCGATGGGGGTACAGTGCACTTTAACCTTCACCCTGTTCTATGGTCTGCATTGGAAGATGGCGTGGCAGATGTGGATCAAGTGCTTAGGGAGGAAGAGCGGTCATCAGACGAGTTGGACTGGTTATTTACCATGGACAATGTGCTGGCAGAAGCCAACGAAGAAAATCAGAAAGAAACTCCGGCCCAAGATATACCGTTATAAATAAACGATAGAGCCAGGGTCCATCATCATTTGTCACCATGAAGAGCTGGGAGAAGGTGTTGGATAACTTATACTACAGTCCCGACAGTCCGGCGGCCTATAGTGCATTGTCGGCTCTCTATCGAGCGGCCAAACCCCAGGGGATACAACGTGCCCAAGTGCGAGATTGGTTAAAAAAACAAGACACCTATACCTTACATCGATCTGTCCGTCGCCATTTTCTACGAAAACGGGTCATCGTGGGTGGTATAGATGCCCAGTGGCAAGCGGATTTGGTCGATATGAGCGCCTTTGCCAAACACAACGATGGGAATCGGTATATCTTGACGTGCATCGATATCCTGTCAAGTATGCGTGGGTGGTACCCATCCGGACGAAAACGGGTGCGAATCTCAAAGCGGCGTCCAAGGACATCTTTAAGACCGGGCGCAAACCCTTGTATTTGCAAACCGAAGAAGGCACGGAATTCCTCAACAGACCGTTCCAACAGTTTCTGAAAGCCCAGAAGGTGTTTTTCTTCCATACGTACAACGAGAGCAAGGCTTCCGTTGTGGAAAGGTTCAACAGGACATTCAAAGGCCGCATGTATAAATATTTCACCTATAAGAATACAAGGCGGTACATCGATGTTCTCCCGAAACTTGTGAGTGGTTACAATCGAGCCTATCACCGGAGTATAGAGAGAGCCCCCATTACCGTCTCCCAACGCAATGAAGCCCAAATCCGGCGTGTATGGTACCCCAGGCAATCGCAGCGAACGCCGAAGGAAGTGTTCAAGGTCGGGGACCCTGTACGGATCAGTAAAGTCAAAGGTCAATTTGAGAAAAGTTACTTGCCCAACTGGAGCGATGAGCACTTCCTGATTAAACGGCGCCTACCCCGACAGCAGCGAGTCTATGAACTGGAAGATCTTCAAGGGGAACCGTTGCTAGGGACGTTTTACGAGACGGAATTACAGCCTGTCGTCAAAACAAAGCAAGACTACTACACAGTGGAGCAGATTTTGAAAACCGAGCGACGCCGTGGCAAACTGTTTCATTTCGTCAAATGGCAAGGCTGGCCCAGTTCCTTCAACTCCTGGGTCGCGGCCAACCAGGTGAAACGACTATAAAGCCAGACACCACTACCATCATCCTTCATTCCACGTTCGACCATGAACACGGCGCTATGGACCAACAGCAGCTGCCTCTGAACACAGCGTCTCACAAAACGCGCAAAGCGCAAGTGGGCTTTGTGGTCATAGTGCTAATCCTGCATAGTGTGTTGTACGAGGAGTGTTTTACGACGTAGCCTATCTCAGCACTCTACTTAGCCAACTTAGAATTCCAGCCACCAGTCATACCAGTCTACAGACCTTCTCTACACCAGTCAACCCCGTGATCGAAACGAGTCCAGTCATCACCACTACACCAAGTGTACAAGCCACATCGAGCTGCACACCAAGTATACAGTCCACATCGAGCTCTACACCAAGTACACCCACTACGTCTCGAAACCCACCGGATTTCATCACTCACAGCGAACCCCCATCGACAACGGCCACCGACGTTGTTGTTGTACCCACCACCACCCCAGTTCACTCGTACCCAATTTACAAGAGCGGGTTACCACGACAGCGCATACAGCTCGAACCATGGACCCTCGGTGGCAGCATCCCTTCACTTGCGTCAACGCAGGACCGACGGGCTCCGGCAAAACGCACTTCGTCAGGAAGCTCCTTCAACACGCCGACAGCATGATCACCCCACCCATTGCCCGAGTCGTGTGGTGTTGTGGAGAATGGCAGGCAGCGTATGCAGCAATGCCCCATATCACGTTCGTGGAAGCCCTACCTAACCTGGCCGATTTGGAACCCGACACCTTGGTGGTTCTGGATGATGTCATGGCGGAGACGGATGCGCGCGTCACCCAACTCTTTATCAAAGGCAGCCATCATCGACAGCTTAGCATCATCTACATTGTGCAGAATCTGTTCCGTAAAAACAAAGAACATCGGAACATCAGCTTAAATGCCCACTACCTGGTGGTCTTCAAAAACCCGAGAGATACCACTCAACTGCTGCACCTGGCGAGACAGATGTATTCCGGCCGCACACCGTTTGCGTTGGAAGCCTTTAAAGATGCGACAACCCGTCAGCACGGGTATATGCTCTTCGACCTCAAGCCAGCCACCCCCGATCACCTTCGACTACGGACCGGAATCTTTCCCGGTGAGACCCACCACGTTTGCATGCAAAAATAATGTAAACACACCCACAGTGGCTCCCTCAGCTGGGGTGTGTGTGTTTGATGATTGGGATAATAAAAAGAATTAATACCACATCATGGTTGACTTTGTCTCTGTTCAATATTCAGGAGGTAGCCCGCAAAAGGATAAAAAGAGCGGAGTTGTGGGTTCATCATGATGTCTTGCCGGCATCATTGAAAACTGTTGACCGCTTCTCTCTTGCAGGAAACAAGCCTATGTTTATGTATACTTTTGTCTTTTTGAATTTGGTGCTAATACTGTTATATGGAAATGGAATAGGTCTTTGGATTATGGACGCGGATATTCTCTAATGGACGACGGCTGGGTTATGAAT